>PVJX010018939.1:0-35660 GCA_004027295.1 Dolichotis patagonum
AGTGCATGTCTATCTCTCATTTCCAGGAACAGTAAGTGAGGAAAGATTTTTTAATTTCACAAAATTTTCTCTTCCATTATTTTCATGTTGAGAAACTGCTCTCATAGAATTCCTTCCTTCCTTCATTTCCTCTAATTGTGCTGGCTTTTCTTCATTTGTCTCCATTGTCCTAATCCTGCTCTGTTTTGAACATACACTCAGAGTAGGACCAATCTGAGAAATCCTAGCAGGTCAGTTTCAAAAGCTCTGCTCCAGGAAAGTCTGTTTTGCTCACCTTCCTTTTGTACAGCCATAGATATGGTGCTCATCTTATGGTCGTTGGTGGTCACTTTTCTTATTCTACTTCAAGATTCAAGAAAATAGTATCTCAGGTGATTGCATTTGCTGGCCATGAGCTTTTGAAAGATATTTGTCTCTGGTTTCTCTGTTCTATTAATTATGTAGATATTCAGAGATATATCAAAACCAGGCTGCCACTACTCATACCATCTTGCCACAAACTCACAAGTTTCAATGTGTAGTATTTCAATACTACACACTTTAAAAAGCTTAATTTCCTCTGCTTTCTTTTGGTTTGGTGTATAGATACATATTTTTCATTTCCAAACAGAGAAAATGCCTTTCTATTACTAATTTGTAAACTATTTTTCAGTGAATGTTTGTGTTCTGTAGGATATAATCCTTTCAAATTTCTTAAGATTGGCTTTAAGAACTAGTGTACAATGAAATTTTAAAATAATCCATGTATGCTAAAAATGAATATATGTTATGTACTTCTTGGGTATTATTTTGTTCAAATATTCTTCACCCTTCTTATTTTTGTTGTCTGGACTAAGAATTACTTCAATGTGTATTGAAATCACATATATTTACATATAATTGTATACAGTTATTAGGTGCATATAATCTAAAACTATTTTTATCTTTTTGCAAATTGAACATTTTATGCATTACATGACAACCATATTTACTCTAAGTAATGATTTTTTCCAGAAAATTATATTATTATAGTTACTACCTTTTCCTTTATTTGGCACTTAATCAGTTATATATTTATTTATTATTTTATATTTAAAGTTGTTTAGTTCTTACATTTTAATATATCTCTTATAAACATCATGTAAATATATTGTGCTTGTCTTTATCTCCTGAAATCTCACCTTTGACTTTAATGGAAGAAATTTGTTCATTGACATTTACTGTGAATTATAATTTTTTGTCTGTTTAAAATTTGATCTTTTGTGTTTTACTTGTCCCACTTTTAAAACTTCTTGTCTTCTAGACTGAGTTTTGCATTTGTTTTTTATCCTTTTCATTTTTTTCCATCTACTAATTTAGAGTCCTTACAATTTCCATTTTTTTCATTTATTCCATTGGAACTTTTATCATAAAATTTAAACTCTAAAACAATTATTCTATTATCCCCTAGAACATAGAACTTCAAAAACTTCATTGCTAGTCATGACTTTCCTCACCTCTATTCCATTTCATGTATTTTTTCCCAGATTTAGTTATGTCCTTTTTTTATTTTTTAATCTGGTTTCCTCTTGTTTCCTTAATCCTTAAAATTTGATATTAAGTGTCTTATTCAGTTAAAGATCATATTTTTGTATATTTATTCTTTTTTTGCTCTTTATTCCTTCTTGCATTTCATATCTTATTTTTGTTTTCCTTCTGCCTTAAGTATTACCCTTAGAATTTCCTTTTATAAAAATAAATTGTGGCAAATTCTCAGTTTTTGTTTGCCTGAAAGTGTTTTCATTTTAGTCTCATTGTTGTCAGGTAATTTTGCTAGGGATACAATACTAAGTTTATAGTTATAAAATACTATTTCACCATGTTCTGATTTCTATTGTTCCTATTTAAAAATTAGCTGTAAATCTAGATGACATTCTTTCTTTATTGTTAATGCTTTTGCTTCATATGGTTTTTACTTTGTTCTAAACTTTACTATATAGATTTCTCGTTATCCCACTTGAGCTTCATGATGTAAAGATTGATCTATTTCATCAACTATGGGAAATTCCCAGCCATTATTTCTTTGAATATTACTCACTACTATCAATCATATTCTAACCATATTGTATAATAGTTCCTTATGGAACTTTCCTTAGAATAATTAAATACGCTTTTATGTCAATATCCATGATAGCCTCATATTCTCTCTGTGTATCTTTCTGTCTCTCTCTCTCTCTCTCCCCCCACCCCATGCTTTGAGTAATGCTTCAGTCTTTTAACTCATTCATTTTCCCTTTAGGTGAGTCAACACTTTTTTAACCTCTTTAATCCACATACTGCATTTGTAAATCAGTTACATCTCTACTTGATTCCTCTTCAGATCTTTTTAGTTACCATAATCTCCTTTCATTTTGTAACATTTTTAAATGTCCTATTTAGGTCCCATTGTTAACCATTCTAACAAATCATGTATCTAGTTCTGCAGTTAATTGTATCTTCTGATTCTAGTACATAAGAGTCAGCATCAGTGACATTTCCCTAAACTCATTGCTTATGTCTTAACACTTTGAACAAATACAGTTCATGACACTGTATAGTTTCCAGCATATATTATTATCAGTGTTATTTTCCTCTATGACTTTAACTAGTTTTCTCATGAGAACTTTACCTACAAAAATGTAACATTCTGTTCAACTCTCTCCTCCATTATCTTCCCCAATCTCTGTGCAATTTTGATAAAAGAATTATTTTCTGGGTGTAGAGTAGCTTTTCCCAATAAACTGACACTACTTTCATAACTGAGTTTGCTATATCTTTGTGTGAATAAAAAAGAAAACTCTCAAAAGAACAGCTCTCAGAAAATCTCAAAATGAACTATCTACCTCATGCCCTAAAGGAATGCTCCCTTGTTTTCTGGTTTATGAAAATCCTCAGCCTCTGATCAATGAAGCGGACATGAAGGGATTAGAAGGTGATGTTTCAGCCTAAGTGTTCTGTTTGATGAAATTAGTGATGCCTGGCTGTACCATGAAGAAAAGCCTGCAGAGTATTTATTCTCTTTGGCTCCTTTTCCCTTATACTGAGGGAAATCTTAACAGATAGCATGAGATTGTCCATCACTCGTGTGTGTGTGTGTGTGTGTGTGTGTGTGTGTGTGTGTGTGTGTGTGTGTTACAGGTCTTTGCCTTTCTTTCTGGTCCTTCAGGGATATTTATGTCATGGGGCAGTTTAATAATCTTATCAGGAAATGCGTATCATACACCACTTTAAGTAGAAATTCCTCCCTTGAGCATCATAAATTACATGAATATACTTTCACCCAACGTTCCTGTCTTTCACATTGTTCAGAAGTTGGCAAATGGGGTAGGACTCTCATAGCTGACTTCCCCAACATAGAGAGAGATCCCAAACATTGGGGATCAAACATGAAATTGGTGACTGCCTCATGCTGATCTCCCCAAACAATGTGCAGCTGTTGATGGAAGATAAAAACTAACTCAGATGGCCAAGCTAAGCCTGTGGTCCCAGGAAAACAGTCCTTTACACATCCTCCTTCTCTCTCTGACCTGTCTCTGATACCAGGCCCACTGGCCCTTCCACCATTCCCTTGGTCAAACCTTTCAACTTATTAAACACTAAATATTAAACAATCATGTAAGCTATAAAGAAAGAAAAAAGCTGCAATTCTATCAGCCTACATTCAGCCCTAAGAAGTTTAACCTTCCCTCCTCTGTCCTGAAGCCCCCTCCGGGAATCCTGTGCGAGTGCCGCATGTCAAAACACTGAATGCATAAACAGCCTAAGAAGAGAGTAACCTGAGCAGAGAAAAACCCAAAAGATCTAGAAAGGCTGTCACATGAGAAATTATCTGATAAACCAGAAAAAGGAAAGATCGCTATCTTCGAGTATTTTAAGTGCTGTGAGTAAAGGAGCAGATTTGCCTCTTTGCTCTTTTCACAGAACTCAGGACTGTGAAAGAAGGTTTTGAGGAGCTAGACATACTTTATCTTGAAGAAGATTTTCTTATCACCTTCAGCTGTACCACAGTGGGGTGCACTACCTTGCAATGCACTGAGCTCTTCATCATTGGACTCTTTCAGTAAGTGTCTGAATGACTGTCAAGTAAATTATCAAAATATTTTGAGGCATGAGAGTCAGACAAAATGACTTCTAATCTCTATTAAGTTGGTTCTTACTAAGGTTTTAATGACTAATATGACACCCTATCTCAAAAGCAATAACTTATGGCACCACACCAGGAATTATCACAGGCTCTATCATAGGATTTGGGAGATAAAATTTTTGTCTGGGGTGGGGCAAGGAGGGTCTTCTTAATACTGTTTCAGAGGTGATTTCATTGCTAATAAGGCGTGGTTCATTTGCTTTCATTTGCACCATATGGTTTTAAAATGTTACGAAGAAGGAGCAAAGAAAGGAAGCAGGGACAGTTTTGTTTATTTAGACCCCATTTTTAAATTAAATGTACACTTTAACATATATTATTGAGTCTTTGAGACAATCTACAATAAGAGTATGACATCAGTTTTACAATTGGAGAAAGAGCCAAATGTCACAGAGCTAGTAAGTAAAGATGATAACAGTGACAGAGAAAAGGAAAATGAGTGTGCTTTCACATCCTTTTTGGGGAACTCCAAGTCTCTGAGATGGAAAGAGACTTAGAGTTTATAAAGTTTAACTACCTCCAGGACACAAAGTCCTTAGCTTAGGAGAAGTAGGTTTGTGCCTTTACACAGAAAGTCAACCTGATAAGTAAATAATGAAGCTGACTTTTAAACCTAATGGCTCTGTCCTTGCTAACCTCCTCTGTGTATGTGAGACCAAGCTCCTGAAGAAGACAGCCACTGTGAAGTAAGGGGTTTCTGGCCCTGGTGGCAGAGATCACGGGAGACTTCTTCCCATTGGAATCTGGAGCCCGATGTAGCTCCAGACTACAGCTCAGTCCTTGCCAGTCTAGGCACTGAGGGAGCTGTTTCTGCTCCAAACCATTCTACAGGCCTGGATCCCCCGGGAGCAAGGCTCAGTGGGAAAGAATGTATTTCTAACATCCGTGTCATGGATTCGATTTCTTCCTCTGAATATTCTCCCTAGGATGTGGACGCTTCTGTGCTGCCTCACGGCAGGCCTAAGATGCAATGCTTTCCACCCATAACGTGCTCACATTGCCGCAGATGCCTTGTGTGCAGTCCAGCCTTCAGCCAGCGCAACTGGCAGAAACTCACAGCCTCCTAGAGTGATTCATTGGCCTCTGGGTTCACAGCTAGTGACACATGCTGACTCAAAAATGAAATTTTAATCTCCATTCAATCTAGGAGAACTGAGTGACATGAAAAGAAAAACTGGTGTGGGGGGCTGCAGGAAAGAGGAGAGGACAATGGAGTGCCTTGGTCTCTGATGTCCTTCTAAGTAGAGGTAAAGAGGTTAGACTCCTCTAAATTCTGAAACCAAAAACTACCAGGGTCATTGTGCAGTGCAGAGCTCTGAGCTTCAACTGTGTTGTGAAAAATTCCAGGAAGAACACAAAAGTGTATAACAACTTCTCTCCACCCTTAGGAAGCTTCTGGTAGGGTCTTTTTGGATCCTCCAAGTCACAGTGGTACCTTCCGCCAGGATTCATGTTCTTCTCATTAACTCTTACTACATACATGGACCACGGCTTATGTTCCAAGAACCAGGTTTTAACCATCTTTATAACCGCCACACCTTTAACACGTTCTCTGGAACACATTAAATACAGTCTTCCTAGGGTGATGAGAATTAGAGTAAATTCAAGGGATTTTGAGTGGGGAATGAGGAGATGCCTAGATTTAACTAAATTCCCATGAATTAGAGCCACCCTTGGCTGTGTCAATCGGACGGAGGACTTCCTCTCTCTGGACTTTGCCAATCCACCAAGATTCCACGTCTGTAAAATTAAGGAGCTGATAAAGGACTTCTGGAGGCAAAAGAGATCCCTACAGGACAAGGTAAAAGATCTATGTCCACTCACTGCCCTCTGGATGTTCCACTCTAAATCTTCCCTTTGGAGGCAGGGTTCTCTCATAATTACATCTCTGGAGGTCTTTGCAACCAGGAACTGAAGGCCCATAAGGGGAGGTATTCTCAGTAGGGGTCTGCCCCTACATACTCCCCTCAGTAGCACAATTTGCATATCCTTCTGAACAATGAAAGCTTGCTTTCTGGTTTCTAAATTCCTAAATATACACTAGCTACCATTTTGAAAATTAGAGCACAGGTTCATTCCCAATTTTGAAGGCCTCAAGTTTCCATAATCACCTCTCCAACTGCGTATACCCCAAGGGTATATAATTAGTTCATCATGACAGAGAATAAAAACTCATCAAAAGATACTGAGTGCCTTCTTATTGAGGCAAGAGAGTAGGGCGTGGCAGTCTGACTGGGGAAGTATGAATGAGCTGTCAATTACAAAACTCCAGGACACATGTGCAGAACAGATCCCAAAACCCTGCATGTGGACTTCTTCCAAAAACTCTAGAATGTTTTCTGTAGGATGACCTAGACTCTACACCATTCTGAAAAATGGGAGACACAAAAGGTCAGTTGCTATTGATTTCTCCCTCTTGCAAAGTGGTCACTCTCATACTCTAGAGTACACTTGTTTTCATACATTTACTTGGCCCAAACTCACTCTCCAGAGCCTGTTTCTTTTCCTAAGTTTAATAAATGTAAAGCCTTACTACCATTTATGCTTGTCATGACCAAGTCTTTGCTCAGGATAGAAAGAATCTAGAAATCACCTTTAGGAGTCCCCAGGACCCCAAAATTGGGTAATATTACCAGTTCTTCACCTCTGTGTGCCTCCATCTCCTCTTTCACAGCAGTTTTTCACACTTTTTATGTAAAGATTGTGCCCTTAAGGGAGAAAATGAAAACCCAGATAGAAATTGAAGAACTTTGGTTTGTTTCTCTTAAGCATTGACCTTTCAATTGTTCCAAGCAGTAGGCCTGTGACTCCTTTGATTTTACTTTTGCTCTGATCATAATTTTAAAACAGCTTTTTGTTTTTAATATCAGCAGTACATAAAACCTGCATCTTCTTTTGCAATTTAAGAATTCTGAATCTATTCCTACAAGTGTCTGCTGACCTTGGGAAGTTTACTTCCTTCCATTTCCATATAAGTTCTTGGAAAGTTGAACTCAAGGACAGCTCTCAAGACCACCATGCACTGTCTGAAGGTAGTTTCTCTTTTTCTGTGCCAGGCTCATTTGCAGTTGCACAGTAATGATGATCATTCTTGGACTTTTCCAGACTTTAATATCTGATTCCTCTTTGAGAGCCTCTGATTTACATCTGATTTTCTATGACGTTTGCATCATTAAATCCAAGAAAGCTATCAGTTTCCATCTCTGGATATTTCTATTCTTTTCTCATTTTTAAAATCAGGTATTTCTCATTGATGAAGCTCTAGTCTATAGGCTGAAGAATTTCCCAAAATGAAAGCAGTATCCACGTCTAGGGATGGAGGAATAACTAAAAAGGAGAATAAAAGAAACATCAATTTTATCTATATTGCATTATATATTTCTTCAAATAAAGTCTCAAAATAGTAATATTGGTATATCACGTTGTAGATTATTGTCAGTATTTTCCAATACTTTTTTCAAAATAAAATAATGTTTTTAGAAATAAAGTGGCAATTCAACTATCACTTCTTTCATCTTCTAAGACAGATAATTGTAAAGTAATACTAGAGTTTATCCCATATTGCACTTCTTCAGAAATTCTGACTTCTCCTGACATACCTTTAATATGTCTCCAAAAGTCCACCCTTCTCTCCTGTATGATTGCCTTTCTTCATTTCTAGTCCTCTTGGCATTCATTGTGATTCTATCTTTGTTTCTGGCTTCTACTATCTTGCTTTAGTCTTTGTTCCTGTCTAGGAGTTTAGGAGTCCTTTGCTATTTCTGATAATCTGGAACATAATGCTGCACTACTCTTAAAAGCACCTGATTTTCCTTAGGTCCCATTCCAGTGTAGACCAACTTTTCTTCATGAGCTACCTGAGATCATATTTACAAGGAAAATTAATTCTGACCCACATCCTGTTATCTGAAGAGGCTACAGGAGACCATAGACCACCTATACATGTGCACTGCACACTCACAGCCAGGAAGAAAATGACAGAAGAAGCAACAAGTAGAAGAGCACAAAAACAGACCTAACCTCCTTTGGAGTTTCCTGATGTCAGTTCTGTGAGGGATATATGAAAAAGAAGTTGTTAATCCAAGAGTAAGAATTACATTAACAAAATTTATTAATTTGTGTGGAAGATATATAGCAAGTTCAGCCTACCTCAGCAGATCAGGACAGAGAGCTTTACAGGTGCACAGAAAGTAACCATAAGTGAGGAGGCAAGATCAAACCAGCACTTGAAATGTTTCTCTTCTGGAGCTTTTAAATTCTCTCCAACTACCATAAATCATACAGAGCAGGCATTCAGGAAACTTTACAGGAAAGACAAAAAGGAAAGTCTTTCTCCAGGTCCAGCATTACACAAATGTGTGAAATAAATAGTAGAATCAGAATTCAGACTGCAGTAATAAAGAGAATGACAATTTTGTACTTTAAATAGACCATGAGCAGACAATGAGCATTCTGCACAGTCAGTATAAAACCCTGAATGTGGTCAGAGGAAGTGACCACATGAGTATGCACTGTTCTCAGTCAGCTTGGTACTCAGAAGATGACAGAGACAGAAACCTAAAACCAAGTATCGTTAGAAAAATGCTTCCTAATCACTCCTAGCTCAACATTTCACTAGTATACTACAGAATCTACTTTCATTCTCTCACTTTTTTTGTAGTGACACCAAAACCAGAACTGCACTATTCTGTATTTTATTTAGTGTATATTTGGTATACTCACATGCACATTAACTATGTTTATTTTTAATTAACTGCTTAGTAAAATTTGCAGGGTTTTTTTTTCCTATTGTATGGTTCTGCTTCTGTCAGCTCATCTTCCTTTAACTTTCATTGAAATTCAGCACAACATTGGGAGGATGTAGTGAAGAATTACCTGAAATGAACTTCATCAATATTTGCTGTGAAAAATCTGTGCTGAAAAAGAGAAACTCAGCTCAGTCCCCTCAGAATACCTCTGGATTCCTAACCCAGACAAAGCCACACGAGATACTGTACAGAATACAAAAACCTCTTGGATTCAGTTTCCATTGGGATGGCATTCACCAGATAATTCGAAAAGAGAAATTATTACCATATGACATGAAAAACAATAATGAGTCAAGATAACAATTGATATATCTTGAAACAGTATGTGATTTATTGTTATTGGATTATTAGAAAATAGACGTACAGATTTTAGTGCTGGACAGTGAGGTATATTTGCACTGCACAAACATGAAGCAGCATACATGCCTTTAAGCAGTGGCTGTAATAATTTCTCTTTACACAATTCTAGAATTTAAGAGGTTCTAATACTTATTTAGATGCATCTCATTAAATATTCATAACAGCTCTGTACACCAAAAAAAATCAATATTATCTTCTTTTTATGAGAAAACTAAAGATCAGAATCGAATTCTTCTGACTTCTAATTCAGTACTCCTTCAAGGACAAAAAAATCAATATAATTTGACAACTTTCTGGATTAATTCTCTAGGCTTTATTTCAGACTTCAATACATAGTGTCAGAAAGACTGATAAACTTTGATTCAGGAAACTTGAAAAATAATTAGGAGTTACAGGTTCAAGGTATAAAGCACAAATGTTCTATAAACTATAAAAGACTGCCAAATATTAGTGACTATTATCTTTTGGGTATCACTTGCCAAATTTCTGAATCTAGAAATGGAAATGCCATTTCAGTCCCAATTAACGCCCAGCCAGTGAAACATCCCAGCCCTGCAGAGCGAGGAGTCCAGACCAGCAGGAATGTCCCCTTCCTCCATCAATTCCTTATGCCACCAAAGCCAGTGTAGAAAAGAGGAAATTGCAGCCCTCCCATTTTATGCCCTTGATTTTGTGGCTGAAGGATTTAAAGCAGCCAGCCCCACTGCGGAGGCTCGATGCTTTGGAAAGCCTTCTCTTCGTGTTTCATAAAACATGCTCCTAATATGGCACAACCTCCATGAAAGTGATGAGGACAAGTCCTGGCAACTGAACCTTCAGGCCACCCTGCTTCAGATCTGAGGCGAGGCAAGCCAGGGACACGATCTGTGTGGACCTGGCCTCAGCGCATTCAGCTCACAGTAGACTTTCCTCAGAGCCTTAAGTGTGAAGTGTGTCACACAAGCTTAGTTTTAGGACGAGACCAAATCTAAGTTCAAATACAGATTCTGACACTGGATAGCTGCACAGTGACTTGCACATTGCTTAACTAATCCTCGGTTTCCTCTTCTGTTGATCCCTGCTTTATACTTTTCCTATAAGGACACAGTAACATAATACTTAGCATAGCACAATAGTTACAATGATCCTGCTATTACTGTAGCAACTATTACCCATTGTTATTAAGAATAATATGCCAGTAAACTGGTCAATGCTGAATGAAGGGAAACACCTAAGTGACTTTGGGTCCAGGATCTTTGGCTCAACAGATCAGGTTGCTGATTGCTGTTTCCTCCTTGGAGTAGTTTGGAGAGCTGGAGGGAAGAAGGTTTAGTAAGCAGCCCCAGTGTCAGGAGGTTTATTTCCAATATGTGTGCCATCCCACCAACACCAACACACTGCTCCCTTCATCTACATATGATGAGAGTGGGTCTGGGCAGCAACCACGGTCTCAAGCCCGGTCAGTGACTAAACACAGTTATGTGTGATCGTAAAACCCAGTTCTGTCTACAGTGCCACAGAAACCTGCCCCAGTCCGTGGAAAAGCCTATGAATTTAGAAGTGTAGAATGTTGGATCCTAGTTGCTGTTTGCTGCCAACTGGGTGACTTGGGCAAGACACCTGGCTTCTAGGGACCCAGGATCCCTCATCTATAAGTCAAGACAAAGGCCCTGAGGACACTAAGGACTCAACATTCAAGGAGCATCTGATCCAGAGCGGCGGTCTGGGAGAGAATTATCTCCTCTCTGAAGACCCCTCACTTGTAGAGGGAGCACTGGGCCAAGGTGTCGAATGTATAAGCCATCTTGACCTCGTTACATCAGTGCTTTCCAGCTCTGTCCCATGGCTGTTTTTTCCTCCTCTTTGTTTTCTCCTTTTTTTCTCACATCTAGGTTCATAGTTCTACCAGCTGAGATGAATGCTCACATCCCTCTACTGTGTGATACACTTTCAACCACAGAAGACAATGCTAATTTAATAGTGTCTCTACGCTAACAACATCAACTGCTGTTTATTTCCTTTGATATTTCAGTAATAACAGTTCAAACCCTTAAATGTTTTGGGGCTAAGAAAACCATGTCTTTCATGTTTGGCCTTGATACTGTAAGCCTTTCCCCCACCCCTTCTGTTCCAACCCCTCCTGCTTAGCCCCATAAAGACTCATGGGGCTATCTGCTGGAAAGACTTCTCAGACTGCACACACCCTGGTGCCCTCAGAGATGTAAACTATAGCCTCTCGCTTTCTCCATGAATCTAAACTACTTCAAAACCTTAGGTCAGCCAGGCATGATGGATTGTGCTTGTAATCTCAGCACTTGGGAAGGCTGAGACAGGAGAATCACAAGTTTGAGACACCTGGGCAACTTAGTGAGATCCCATGTCAAAATAAAAAGAGGGTGGGGATGTAATTCAATGTTACAGCCCTTGCTAAGTATGTCCAAGATCCTGGGTTCACTCTCTAGTACAGCAGGAAAAAATAACTGGGGTCCTATCTTCATCATGAGCAGCAACATATTAGGAATGCCAGGGAGACTCACACATAATTATATATGAAGTTTGTCATCTGAGAACATTCTGTTATGTGTCCTAGACCTCCATGGCCTTCTGGGCAGAGAAATTTAGATTCTTTCTAATCAGATCTTTTTCTTAAATATATCTTGAGATTCCCACTTTCTTATTTGAAGAATTTTTGCTTTCTTTAAAATGAGCAAGATAGGCATATTGGATAGGAACTATACAGCTGCATAAAACAAATAATGACCAAAGGACTAGTAGTTGGTCCTCTCTGTCTGAAGATCAGGGTTGGAGGTTGAGACCCACAGACCTTGGAATATTAGATACAAAGACCAATGCTGTTGAACAGAGAGCATCTGCTGCACAGCACTCTCCTGGCTAGAGAGCAACAGAACAATCTCTGCAACCATGGCATGGGATTATGCATCTTTCACCCTTACTGCTTGGTCCCCTGTCCTGTGATGCTGCTACAGGTCTCACTGGCTTGGATGGCATCCAGAGCCAGCCAGTCTCTTCTTAAGAGAGGGGCAGAGGGAGCAGCTGATCCCTATTATGCCTCGGCTATCTTCTTCCAGCCTTCACAGGCCATCAAAACCCCAGGCACAGGTAAGAGGAAGGTAGAGATGAGTGCCCAGAAAAGTAGGAAGACAAATGACAGTCAGTGACTGTCACTCCTCCACAGCCCACCATGCTGCTTCTTCAAAGGTTCTTACCAGAAAACAGCAGCCATCAGGTAACAGACCTAAAATTGGATATGAGGCTCCCAGGGAGGTGGGATCATAGAAAGACCAGTAGGAAAAAAGAACTGAGTTTTTTCCCACAAGGGCCAATAGGAAATTAATGGTAGAATGTCCTTGAATGAAAGAAGAAATGAGTCAGTGCATCAATGGATTGCAGTTACTCCAGCTGGGTTTTGTTTTTTTTTTTCAGATAATTAATGCCAGAGGCTTGCTGGGGGAAGAGTGAAAGGAAACCAGCATGGATGTTCCAAGGATCTTCAAGAACTCGTCTTGGACCCTCTTCAGCCCAGAGCAGAAGCCACAGTGTTTGCACATTTAAAAAGATTCACAGAGGGAAACCCTCCAAAGAACAGGGCTTGTGGAGCTCTTTGACTCTGGGGCAGTATACGCCAGAATTACTTGTTGCACTGCCCTGTGTTCAACAACCACAAAAATGTGCTTTTTCTAGAGATACATGAGGCAGATGCCTGTAATCTCAGCTTCCTTGAAGACTGAGTCAGGAGGATAACAAGTTCCAGCCCATCCTAGGCAATTTAGCAACTTTACAAGTCCTTGTCTCAAAACAAAAACTAAAAAATGGCAGAGAATGTTACTTCAGTGTAAAGGCTCTGGGTTCATTAGGACTACAGAAAGCAAGAAAACAAGAGAAAGAAAAAGAAAGAAGAAAGTGAAGTGAAGAAAGAAAGAAAGAAAGAAAGAAAGAAAGAAAGAAAGAAAGAAAGAAAGAAAGAAGAAAGAAAGAAGAAAGAAAGAGAAAAAAGGGAAAGTTTTCTCTGTGAGACTGATAATAAAAATGATGAGCTAATCTCATCATATCCAGAAATGTCCAAAATAAAACAAAACTATTTAACCCTATAACAACTCTAAATACCCATAATGTTTAATCCCAAGATTGTTAACCATCCATGGGTACCCAAGGAACTTACAGTAGAAGCTCCTTCCTAGTGACTGAACTGTTGCCCTTTTTGCCCTTCCTTATGATTCTGCCCTCTACTGTGTCTCTTCTAGCCTCATATGCTGAAAGTTAACAAGCATTTCTGGATTTTTTATTTCCACTATTGCTAATTCGAATAACCATTAGGTTTTTCTAGCTTCTTTATACAACATTTAGTTTGCACTTGATTTTCCATCACTAGTGTTGCAAGCCCAGTCCAGGCCTATATCCCCTTCCCCCCGATTAGACCTCTCTTGCACCTCCAGTATTTGCATGTAGTGTCCTGTCCACCTTGCTAAATACAGAGTATGCCATTCCTAGTCCCTATAAAGCCTTGGCTTCTCTTAATCATGTTGAATTTATCGCTTGTCCCATCACCAGTGTTTTGCACTCGAGCTCTCTATCCTTTGCAGAGCTGTGCCTAATCTTCATGGCTGGCTCAGGGGCCACCTCTGTTGTGAAGCCTTCTTTGACTCCTGTAGGAATAAAAGCTCTGTTGCTTAACTTCCTCCTCTTATATGATACACTATATTTACCATCTAACTGAGAATTATAAACCTAAATTATTAACTATTTACCATCTCATTCAACCCCTTTCCCACCAACTCCGTCCTTGTACGGAGCCTCACAAGAGTAAACTCTGGATAAATGCAGCTTGAGTTTGTCCTAATCATTCCCAGCACATTTGTATGCCTACAGCCCATGGCTAGTGTTCATCCTGACCTTTCACAATCCCTTCTCTGATCCCCCTACGCACCCTTCAAGACTCACCTCCCTTTTTAAACTTCTGTGTGGGATCCTAAGGTGTAAAGTACTGCCATATCAATTTCATTCCCTGCTTGGATAAGACTATTCTAGATTGATAGGTTAGGGAGTCTGCCTTTGTAGTGGATCTGAGCAGAACAGAGCATTTGACAACAAGCAAATAGTCTCATGGACAAGTACAGAGCAACAAGGGCCAAACACCAGAAAGAATAGCATGATTAATAACTAATTGAATTCCATACCAAAAATGTGTAAGTCTCAGTCCTGAATCAAAACTATTCAACAAATATTTATATAATTCTGTTTTATTAATTTATGGATTAAATAAATATATGCAAGTCATGCTTAGTACACAAGTGATGAGTAAAAAATAACAGCCAAATAAATGAAAGAGAGGTGGGAGTAGGTGCATGATTTGTCTACAATACATTTAAAAGAATCTAAGAGTTGATCCCAGAGGCTGTGAACTCCACTAAGCCAGATATAAGGCCAGGACATGCATCTGTGCTAGCTGCAAGGAATATCCAAGCTCTGCCTAGCCCAGCATCCCAGCACAGTCCATCAGGGGAACTCCTGACTAGCCGTAGAGGTCACAAAGGTACTGAGCCTAGCCCAGCCCAGAGCCCCAGAGCCACCCATTAGGGAGCAACCAGCCTAGCCAACAGATCTTAGAGAATCTGAGCTCCATCCATCAGAGTACAAAGCTCCAGCTCCATAGTTCAGGGGTGCAGCCCAGCTAGCCACACGGTGAGTCCTGGAGGTTCCAAACTCCACCCAACCAGGAGCAAGGCCCTGGCACCATACACCAAGGAAGTGCTCTAGCTAGCTGTACAGTTCAGAGGCTCTGAACTCCTCCCAGCCAGACACAAGACCCCAATGCTGCCACACTAAGGAGCACACTCTGCCTATCCACCTGTGTTCCAGAGGTTCTCAACTCTACCCAGCCAGGTGTAAGGCCCCAGAACCACACTCTGGGGTGTGTCCATGCTAGCTGCATGGAGGATCCAAACTCTGCCCAGCCCAGTGTTCCAGAGCAACCCAGTGCAGTACATCAGGGAAATACCCAGGAGTCTCACAGGCCACAGAGCATAAGTCACCAGCACCATAGCTCAGGGATGCACACCAGCTAGCCACCGGAATATCAGAGGATTGAAACTCTGTCCAGGGAAGCATTCCAGGGCAATCCATCAGGAGAGTGCCTGGCCAGCTACACATGTCCCAGTGAGAAATGACAAAATGAAAGAGCAAGATGTAGTCACAGTCCTCCAGCCCACCAAGAACAAACCCAAGAGATGTTGAAATGGAAGACACTGGAAATTGCACAAGTGAATTCTCTGAAATGATAGGAACTAAAGTAAAGGAATAACTCCATGAAGCTATAGAGGAAGTCAGATCAGAAATAATTTCTCAAGTAAAAAAAGAAATGACAAACATTATGAAAGAAATGTGTGTATCTAAAGAAGATACACATAAAAAATAGAGAAATGTAAGAAAATTATTGAAACATGGAATTAGCAATATAAGACAGAATTAGAATGCATAAAACAGATTCAAAGGGATATTCAGGAAATTAAAAATTCCATTGAAAGCTGGCAAAACCACTTGAATGAAGCTGAAGATTGACTCTCAGACCTTGAAGACAGGGTGAAAGCTTACAATCATGAAAAAAAAAGATCTCTTAAAAATAACAAGGAACCAGGAAACAACAATTCAACAGCTGCAAGATGATGCAAAGAGAAACAATGTAAGACTGATAGCTGTCAATGAAAAAGCAAGGGTCAACACAAATGACATATGAAGACTACAGAAATAATAACAGAAAATTTTCCAAACATAGGAAGAGAATCTAATATTCAGATAAGTGAGGCATACAAACACCAATTAACCATAACCAAAGTAAATTGTCACCAAGACATATAATAATTAGGATATCCAAAATTCAGCACAAGAACAGAATACTAAAATCTGTCAGAGAAAAGTAACAGATCACCTGAAAAGGAAAGCTTATCAGAATCACAGAGAACTTCTCAATACAAATCTTCAAGTCAAGAAGAGTTTGGAGTGAAGTAATTCAGGTCCTGAAAGACAACAACTTTCAACCCAGATTGATGTACCCTGCAAAACTTTCTTTGAAAATTGATGGAGAAATAAGATACTTCCATGACAAAGAAAACTGAAGAAATTCATGACCACCAAACCAAGACTACAAAAAGTACTGAATGACACTCTAGAAAGAGACAAAGATAGCTAAAATCCCTATAACAACAACAGAAGGAAACCACTAAGCAGGGAAACAAACAGAAAATGTAGAAAACCAACAACAGAAATATAACATGATAGTAATAACTCAGTACAAATCAGTTATATCCATAATGTAAATGGTTTCAACTTACCAATAAAAAGAAATAGACTGGCAGAGTATATTAAAAAACAAAATCCATTAATATGCTATATATAAGAAACACATTTATCTCAAAAGGAAATTCATAGGCTAAAAGTCAAAGGATGGCAAACAATATGCCATGCAACAGTAATCCCCCCAAAAAGCAGGTAGCTATTCTGTTTTCAGACCGTGTGAACTTCAAATGAATAATGATCAAAAGAGATAAAGAAAGTCGCTACATACTTGTTAAAGGAAAACTTGAAGAGGAAGATATTACAACATAAATATATATGCAACAAATATGAGAGCACCCAGCTATGTAAAACTGCAGAATAACCTAATTTCAGTGAATGAAATTGAAAATATAATTAGAATCTTTTTTTCTTTTTTAAAAAATTTTATTTAAAGAGAAAAAAAAGCAATACAGAAAAAAGGGTAGAAATAATACAGAATTTCAAAAAAACAGTAAGAAATCACTAGTTGATAAATTACATATTGTCTTCTTAGAAATAGTTGTTCATGTTACAAAATTAAGGCATACAAAGTGAACAAACAGTGAGGCTGCAAACAGTTCTGTTCAACGATCCAACAAAAACCTAGTAATATGGTTATCAATCCCACACACTTAAACATACATGCAGTTATATCCTTTAGAGCATTTTCTTTTCCGCTTTTTGCTTTTTAAGTACATTATCTGTTTAGTTATATTATGTTTCAGCTTTCTCAGTACCTTATTGATCTGTTTTGTTGTTGTTACTTCCTTTTTAATCACCTTATATAATTCTGTTATTTTGTTTTTGAGTTTCTTGTCATTCATGTCACATGGATCAGCTTTGGTGGAGTTGGGAGTTTCGGGAGGTATTTTGTTACCTTATTTTCTCGTGTTCTCTTGTTTTATTTTTATTTAATTTTTATTAACTTGAAGGCAGTAATATACAACAAAACAGGATGGAATAAAGCCAATTGAGACAGTGCAGTGAAACTGGCACAGAACATTACAGCAGGTCAGCAGGACAACAGTAATAGGCAACATTGTATATCTCGTTGTCTTAACATTAATTGTTCTTCTACTAGGTACAACAAAATCAAAAGAAATACACAACATTATAGAACACATCAAAACAGAGTATTGAATAGAGCAACACCGTTAATCAGGACAAAGCAAAACGGCGATAAAAATATCTGCCTTCAGAGATAGTAGAAGGAAACGCCCACTACTTGCTGTACAAAATATGGTCACCTCCTAAGAAATACCCAGATCCCTGGATCCCAATTTTTACCGGGGGCAGGGGGGATAATGTGGTATGTTTGATTCTAAGCCTGCGCTCCGGTAGGCAGCAGGCTGGTTGCTGGTTGGCTCAGTGCCCTAAGTTCCAACACGGTGTGGATCTCAGGAAACACTGTTGCTTCTTATTTCCCTGCCCTGGGGTGGCCGCGGCCTGCCAGACCACAGTCACTTACCAGGGTGGCAGGCTGGTTGCTGGTTGGCTCAGCGCCCTAAGTTCCTATAATTAGAATCTTACCAACAAAGAAAAGCCCAAATCCTGATGAATTTACTGCAGAAATTCTATAGGAAGTTTAAGGAAGACTTAATGCCAACACTCCTCAAATTCTTCAATGAAATTGAAAGGGAAGCAAATCTCCCTAACTCATTTCTGGAAGCAAGTATTGCCCTAATACCAAAACCAGAAAAAGATCCAACCAAAAAAGAAAATTACAGGCCAATCTCCCTAATGAACATAGATGCAAAAATCCTCAACAAAAACAGAAACACTGAATCTACTGGAAAACAAGGTAGGTAGAAATCTTGGAGATATAGTGGTAGGCAAAGAGTTTGTGAACAAAATGAAAACCACACAGGAAGTACTTCAAAGAATCAAAAACTAGGAAGGATCTCATTAAAAAATTTTTGCATTTCAAGAGAAATCACCAAAATCTGGGGAAAAAACCCACAGAAGGGGAAAGAATTTTGGCTGGCAGTCCCTTAGAAAAAGGACCTATGTCCAGAACATATAAAGAATTGAAAATCATCAAGCCCCCCAAATTCAAAGACCCACTCCAAAAATGGGCTTCTGAGATGAATATGCATTTCTCAGATGAAGATATACAAATGGCAAATAAATACATGAAGAAATGTTCACCATCACTGGTCATTCAAGAAATGCAAATTAAAACAACACTGAGATTTCAATTCATCTCACTCCAAAAAGAATGGCTGCCATTAAGAAACCAACTGATAACCAATGTTGTCGGGGCTGTGGGGAAAAAGAAACACTTCTCCATTGTTGGTGGGAGTGTAGACTGGTGCAGCCACTGTGGAAATCAGCATGGAGGTTCCTCAAAAAACTAGGATTGGAAGTTCCATTCAATCCAGCAATTCACCTATTGGGTTTTTTCCAAGAAAAATTGAAAAGGTCCTGTCATAGTGATATATGTGTATCCATGTTATGGCAGCCCAATTTGTAATAGCTAAATCTTGGAAACAACCAAAATGTCCATCAACTGCAGAATGGATGAAAAAGATGTGGTATTTTTATACAATGGAATATTGCTCAGCTATTGAAAAGGATAATCTTGATGCTTTTATAGGTAAATGGAGACAACTTGAGACTATCATCATTAGTGAAATAAATCAGATTCACATTTGCAAATATCATATTCTCTTTATGTGTAAAAAATAATAGATAATAAACTGAAAGAGGAATAAGATCAAAAATATATAGTAGATATTGTAATAATGAAAGGGAAAAAAGTGCTCAAAATGAAAGAACAACTTGTAGGTATACAAATGCAACTATGTATGTTTAAGTGTGCAAGACAGATAACCATATTACTAAGTTTTGATAGTTCATCAAACAGAATAGCTTGTGCTGTCATTGTTTGATTGTTCATTTTTTATGCTTTGATTTTATAACTGGAACAACTACATCTAAGATAACAATGTATAATATATCAACTACTGATGATTTCTTAATGTTATTTTTTTGAAATTCTGTCATTAATTGTTCATTTTTTATGCTTTGATTTTGTAACTTGAACAACTACTTCTAAGGTAACAATATGCACTATATCTAGAGATGATTTCTTAATGTTACCTTTTTTGAAATACTGTATCATTTCTACCTTTTTTCTGTTTTGCTTTTTTTTAAAATAAAAAAGAGTGCAACAAGTCATCAAGACTATACACCATGATCAAGTGGGATTCATCCCAGGAATGCAAGGATGATTCAACATATGCAAAATCAATAAACGTAATACACCATATCAACAGAGCCAAGGACAAGAACCACATGATCATCTCAGTAGATGCAGAAAAAAGCCTTCAACAAATCCAACACTCATTCATGATAAAAACCCTACAAAAAATCAGAATAGATGGTCTCTACATAAGTCTGATAAAAGTCATATATGATAAACCAACAGCCAACATCTTACTAAATGACAAAAACTGAAAACTTTCAACCTAACATCAGGAACAAGACAAGAATGTCCATTATCAGCACTCCTATTTAATATAGTGCTGGAAACATTAGCCAGGGCAATTATACAAGAGAGAAAAATAAAAGGAATAAGGATAGGAAAAGAAGAAATTAAATTATCATTATTTGCAGATGATATGATACTCTACATAGAAGATCCCTGAAACTCCAATGAAAGACTTCTAGATGTAATAATCAAATTTAGTAATGTAGCTGGATACAAGGTCAACACTCAAAAATCAATAGCATTCTTTCACACAAACAACAAACACTGAGACAAAAATAAGGGAAACCACACCCTTCACTGTAGCATCCAAAAAAATGAAATACTTAGGAATCAATCTAACAAAAGAAGCAAAAGAGCTATACAGTGAAAATTAAATTACTCTGAAAAAGGAAATTGAAGAAGAATTCAGAAAATGGAAAGACATTCCCTGTTTATGAATAGGAAAAACAAACATTGTGAAAATGGTCATGCTCCCAAAATTGCTATACAGATTTAATGTAATTCCAATCAAAATACCATTAGGGTTCTTCACAGATCTAGAGAAACCACCCTGAAATTCATATGGAACAAGAAGAGACCTAAAATAGCAAAGGCAATGCTGGGCAACAAAGGTAAGACAGGAGGCATCACAATCCCTGACTTGAAATTGTATTACAAAGCTACTGTGATAATATCAGCATGGTACTGGAATAAAAACAGACCTGAAGATCAACGGAATAGGTTAGAAGATACAACCATAATTACAAATACACTCAACCACTGCATCTTTGACAAAGAAGCCAAACATGTATACTGGAAAAAAGATAGTCTCTTTAGTAAGTGGTGCTGGAAAAACTGCCTTTCCGTATGCTAAAAACTAAAAGTAGACCTATGCCTATTACCATGCACTAAACTAAAGTCAAAATGGATCAAAGGTCTAAATATTAAAGCAGAAACACTAAATCTACTGGAAGACAAAGTAGGTAGAAATCTTGGACAGAGGAGTAGGCAGAGAATTCATGAACAAAATCAAACTGCATGGGAAATACTCCAGGGAACCAACAACTGGGATTTCATCTTATTAAAAAGTTTTTGCATGTCAAAAGAAATCTTCAACAGAGTAAAAAGAAAACCCACAAATTGGGAAGATATCTTAGCCAACTGTCCCTCAGACAAAGGACTTATTTCTAGAACATATAACAAATTTCAAAAAATCAAGCCCCCAAAATTCAAGAACCCCATCCAAAATGGGCATCTGAGATGAAAACACATTTCTCAGATAAAGAAATACAAATGGCAAATAAATATATGAAAAAATGTTCAACATCAATGCTCATTCAGAAAATGCAAATTAAAACAACACTGAGATTTCATCTTACCCCTGAAAGAATGGTCAAGATTAAGAAATCAACCAATAACAAATGCTTGAGTGGCTATAGGGATAAAAGAACCCTTCTCCACTGTTGTTGGGAGTGTAGACTGGTGCAACCACTGTAGAAATCCATGTGGAGACTCCTCAAAAAGCTAAGATTAGAGGTTCCATCCGACCCAGCTATCCCACTTCTGGGCATTTTCCCAGAAGAATTGAAAACATCATACCATAGCGATATGTGTGCACCTATGTTTATAGCAGCACAATTTGTAATAGCCAAATTGTGGAAACAACCCAAGTGCTCATCAATCAAGTTATAGATTAAAAAAAAGATGTGGTATTTTTATACAATGGAGTACTACTCAGTTATAAAGAAAGATTTCATCAAGACTTTTATAAGTAAATGGATGCGACTTGAGACCATACTCATAAGTGAAATAAATCAAACAGTGCAAATACTGTATTGTCACCCTAGTGTATGAAACTGAAGAAGTATACATGAAAAAACTGAAAAAGTATATATGAAAAACTCCCTAGTATAAGAAACTGAAAAAGTAAATACTGTGTAAGGGTAAGAAACTGCTCAAAGAAGAAAAGTAATTGGGATGAGGAAAGGAGGAAAGAAGGAAGGGAAAAGGAAAAGGCATAAATTTGTCTTTACATGTCTATATCTGTTATGCTAAGCAACCCTTTTGGAGATAACAATATTAAATATTACAACCATTGTCAAATTCCTAGCATCTTGTTTTGTAAACCTATACTGTTATTGTATTTGGTTTGTTGTTGTTTGTTTGACTCTTTTGCTTTTTGTTTTTCTTTTCTGTGTCTTTTTTCTCTTCAATAAATTAAAAAAGAATCTAAGAATTTTAATTGATACTGATCTAACTGATACAGAATAATATATGGAGAAAAGAAAGAAGGAACAAAGGGAGAGAACAAAATGTTTAAGGTGGCATAAAAAGAAGCCAAGCAGAGCCACCCAAAGTGTCATGGCATAACAGTGAGGTTAATGAATGATTCTTTGAAAAATAGCTCTGTGGTCAAATAACTTTAAAATGCTAGAGTAGGTAAAGGCAAAGATAGGTGCTCAGATCCTTTGGTCCTCTAACACACATTCTGAAATCTCCAAGAGAAATATTGTTCTGCAGGACTAAATATATTTGATTGTGAAACTCATTAAGCACCCACCATTGACCTCTGTTGGGATGAATGAAACACACTTTGAAATACACTAATTCAAAGGAATTCTGCTGTGTGGGATATTCACAGTCCATCTAGAGTATAGTATACACACCAGGAACCGCAAAGTAGAGAAATAGAGATCAGTAGGGACGAATTAGCAAAAATGGTCCAGTTGGCAAACAGATGCAAACCCATAACATCTGAGGAATGTTGGAGAAATTCACATCGTTTTTCTGGAGAAGAACTGATCTGACAGTGAAGGAGATGGACACAGAAAGTTGGGGACTTGAGCATTATAATTAAACGTGTGAACTTATCACGTAAAAAAGAGATTAGGCTTATGAATACAAAGGATAACACTAGGACCAATAGTTGGAATCCTCAGTGAGTCATACTTTAGTTCCATCGTGTAAGTGTCTTTTATATGTATTCCTTTTGGCTAAGACTCTGATTCAGTCCTGTTTGATTAGGAATAATGTATTCTAGAATTTCTGATTCCCTTGTTTACCTTTCCTTTTAGCCCATCATCAGAAATTGAGTTACAAGGGATCAAACAGAACACTTTGAATTCCATCTGGAATAGTTTGAAAAAAGATGAGTTCATAGGTGAGTCTCAGAACCTTCAGAGAAAATTGAGAGCCAGTTCAGAAAGAACAAATAGCAACCCCAAGTCTGAAGGGTAGGAGCTGGACCAAGAGTTAGTCCCAGACAGTAAGGTGCTGGCATGTGTAGAGGTCATCAGCCTGGCCAGATCATTGCTGTGAATGGCAAGATCTGTAGGGAGTTAGGATGTTAGGTGTTAGGCTGACACAATTCAGAGTGCCAGGAGGGCCCAGAAGGGCCAAGCTAGGCTGCAGGAGTCCTTCTTAGCCTATTCTGGGGAGATAATCTGCCCCAGACAATCAGCAGCTATATGTCACCCATACAAACTTCAATATTTTCCAAAACATTGCAAATCTTATTCTCAAGACCAGTATCTTCCCTTGTTTTGAATTTCTTCAACATTTGTACTCATTAGTCCAATCCCCTCATTTTACAGATGAGAAGGAAGCTACTAGAAAAGGAAAAGGATCTCCACAGTGACACAACTTGACAGGTTATGGAAGGGTGCAGGTTGAAACATGAACCTCTGGATGGTCCACACCAGTTTTGTTCTTTCGTATTCACTGAGACACCCAGTATAATGATCAGTTCTCAATCGGTACTCCGTGAGTGTTGGTTGAAGTAAATGAAGATGTCAGTGTGTCATGGGCTAGTGTTGACTTCTCTGTTTAAATAACAATGTAAGACTAGAAATCCAGGAAAGTTCCTGCTCCAAGCATAGGCTGACAACTGTATATGGTACTGGTGAGTGAATGGCCCCTAGCATGGGCATCTTCCTATGACAGTGTTAGCAGAGGTGTTGAACCGAGAAGGTCTTATGAGCCCAGACAGACCACATCAAATTCTGAGGTGATGCTGCAGAAGTGCACTGAAAGTCTTTGGTCCCCAGCTGCCTATAAATAAAGCATAATTTCCAGCTGAAATATGGGCTTTGGGTTTCTTCTTTCCTGGCATTTGGGAACTCTCTGAGGCCCCCAGGGTTGTGCCGCCAGAAAAGACCGTTAACTCCCACAAACTCAGGGGTAAGTGCTGCTTCGTCAGCCAAAGCTCATAAAATTTCAAACAGAAACCCTTCTCAACCCAGGAAGATCAGCCTCGTTGACAAGAAACACATGGGCAGAGCCAACACATGGAATGCATTTTGCTCTGAACAGCTTCTTTTGATGATGTTTCCAAGAGTTGAGACCACAGCTCTCTGCACCTTCATGGCAAATGATCAGCACTTGTTTCTCTAGGCTTTGGCATCCAGCTGGAGTTCTCAGTCTCAGAACTACTGACTCCCAATGCCTTCATTGTCCGCAGGAGCAGTCCCTGACCCTGTGGGCACAAGCACATTACACACTGTCACTATCTCCACTGGAGCGTTTCTACCTCCATCACAGACTGAGAGCTCCAAGCATGGGCCCTCAGCCTTAGGGCAGGCATTCTGACATGAAATGTTTATCCTGGCCTGCATGGAACACTATTTTCCTGTTTGTTCCACCTCTTTAGTGGTGATTCCAGGCCTGTGATGCGTGACTTCTTCTTGGATACTCAACAACACCCCGAGAAATCCCACCACCTTCATCTAGTCTTCTGGATCTCCCTCAGTTGTCTTTACTGCTCTTATTTCCCACTCATGGATGACCCAGTCCAAGCCCCAGAACATGTTTATCTGTCCCTTCATCCCAAGAGGCCCTCTACACGTCTTTCTCCAAAGCTAAAATGACTTGCTTCCTTCCTATCCTTCCTCTTCTCCCACAAGCTCTTCTCTAGCAAACCTTCTTCAATGGACCTCTCTTCTGTATTGCCTTTATTTCATATGTTCATTTGTTTGTTTATTTTATTTAACACCAGATTTCAAAAGAGGAAGACTAGGTCTGTCACATTATTATTCCATTGAAAACCCCTGCAGATACCTAGAAGGGCTTTCTCAGGAGTGAAAAAATTCCCATTCTGCTTCCCAAAGTCAAGAGTCCAGATCATTGCTTCTCTTTCCCTTCTGCTTCAGCCTCAACTCTTTCAGGCTCATCACAGTTATTCATATACAGGTGGATATACATTAAGGACACATGGAAGGTTTATTTTTTTAGAAATGTCTTCTGTTTCACTGTAGTTAACCACTGTAAGTAAATGAGTATATGGATAAATAGAAGGATGGAAGCTGAGACGATAGATAGATGGGTTAAAGAAATAGTGACTTCTCCCAGACATGGACCTTATCAAATGCTAATTTCCTATGTTGGAGACAAGAATCTTAAGTACTCAATAAAATAACAAAGAATAGTGCCTTTCTCTGGCCATAAAGCCAGTCAGTATTTCTGCTGCAGCAAAATATACAACCTTCAAGGTACAAATAATAAAGTATTTTCTATTCTGAGCAAAGCAATCAGTGGTTCTTGTCCTGGCCCTGTTCTGTGCCTGGTCAGCACACTCAGTAAGGCTATACTTGTCAGATTTTCATCCCTGGGACACAATACCTAACACCTATAATTAGAGGGAGAGAGGTTTATTTGGCTCATAGTTTAAGAAGGTTTAGCCATGGTAGGCTGGCTCTGAGATCATATGGGAAGGGTGGAAGGACTTGGCAGAGGAAAGCTGCGCAACCCATGGCAACCAGGAAGCAGAGAGAGAGAGGGAAAAAAAGGCAGGGACAAGAATACAATCATGCCCCAAGTGACCTACCTATTGCAACCAAGCCCTACCTCCTAAGAGCATATACAGCTATGGACTCATCAATGGACTAATTCACTGATGAGTGTAGCACCCCCATAAGGCAGACACCTTCCAAAAGCCCCACCTCTGAATGCATGAGACATTGAGGGAACATTTTGGATCTAAACCATAAAAAAGGCTGAGGAGACCACCTCCTTACCTCTCTGTCTTTCTCTGGCATCACCCAGATCCCCAATAATACCCACCAAATCCTCTCATGCCTCATTTTATTCTCCTTGATGCATTTCCAGCAGCAATCAAACATGTTCATTTTAAATAGTTTTATGTTTCCTTTTTTTAGAATGAGGAAGAATGTGAGTAAAGAAATTAAACATCAGATGTAAGCCATCCATCCAACCACAGAGAAGAGAAGAGATTTAAAAAAAAAAAAAAGCCCCTGCCCAGAGGGCGTTCAGTGTAAATTAGACACATAGAGAGAGTGTAACAAGACAGGGCAGGCAACCGTAGGGAGACAGGTGGCAGCCAAGGATAACTGTCTTTGTTTCTGGCCAAGTCAATCTGTCACCTGCCACCTATGAGGCAGCTCAGGGGAAAGCTCAGAGAAGAGATTAAATGAGGGCACAGAAGTGATGAGTTACTTCCAATAACAGGTGGACACAAAGACACTGCTGAGGAAGTACAGACACTTTGCTTCTGGGAGAAAGAAAGAGTTCCCTGCCTTCTCCAGGCTATGGGGAAAAGACAGGTATAAGAACCCAACAGGCTCTATCCAAGATTGGACACTGAGTATGCCGGGGGTGTGTATGTGTTAGTTTATTGCAGTGCTGAAGCCTCATGTGTAGCAACATCTTCCAGCCTTGTCCTTGCCATAACCCTGCAGCAGCCTCTGAGATTCCAGTCCAAGGGCCCAAGATATCTCAGCCCAACATATCTTATCACATCAAAATCAATGCAAAACTAAAGCCTAGATCTTGTAGAATGTCTCATAAAGCTCTTGTAACACACAGTGTATGTTTAAATTTCCCAACAAGACATTGTCACTCCCGAGACGATTCTGTGGATATGCATGTATAATAGATAAGTCAAAAAAGATAGATTTTAATCCTTTTGCTACAAGAAATTGTTTATACCATTCTTAGGCATGATGTTAGAAGAGAGTATTGAGAGCAAAGTTTAAGAAAGTAAGTCTGTCCAACATGAGATTCTGACTTCTCCGAGGATATAACAGCGTTTTCTGCAATCCCACATGCCTACCTCTCTCCTGTGAATTGCGCCCATCTCTCCCTAGGTCAGCAATCTCTTTATAAAATAAAGTGGAAACAGGGGAGACAATGTGTGCTCCAGTCCTGGGCCTTGATTCCCCTTACTCATGTTCTTCCTTCAAATGGTCACTGTACTGCCATTTATTAAACCATGACTATGCCAGTGACACAGCATAAATGACAATTCTTTGAAATGGAGCTCTTTGTAGATTTCCCTTTATTTAGTGATTTTAAAACTGCTTAAGATGGGTTTTTCTTTAGAGAGTCAGCAAGAGGAAAGAGGAAGAGATTCACAAGGCTGGACTGTTTTGATGAGGGCAAATTGAAACATCAGAGGCTGACTCTTCAGGAGACACAGAAGAGCTGGGACCCAGAAGTAGGCAAAGACCATGCTTGGAGATCAGGATCCCTCTAATTTATGAGAATGTGATTACTTTGGGCTGTGTCTAAGCTGTCCCATGGTGTGGGACATGGGCAGTGGCAAGAAAAGGGGAAAGATGGTGGTCTTCCTAGAAGTGCCCAGCCCCAGGTTGTCAGCATCCAGAGACTGAGCTGGACCCTGCACCAGTGAACTGTAGAGAGGAAGTAAAACAGAGGCACCAAGGTGCATTCCCTGCATCTCCTGCTGTGAATGGGGAACCTTTAGGACAAGCCCTGATGTGTGTAGTGAAAGCTGTCTTTCTGGAATTACAAGTAGATTAATGGGGTTGAGTTTTATAGAAAACATGTTTCCAAACACATTAGCCACAGGCCAAACATCTCCTCAGAGGGGCTTTATTTTTAGAAAAGCTTTAAAAGTATTTTCTTTATGGTACCTGAGACTAAAATCAATCCCTGTGATTATTTGAAACTCCACTTACCATAAACCTGCTGGAACTGCACAGCCCTGAGACAGATTCTCACCAGAGCGGTATTCCACACTCAGTGAGCATGAGAGGAAACGCACGTGAAAACAGGGAGTGGAGAGGGTGGGAAGCCTCCTGCAGTCATACTCATCCAGCCCCTGCTCACCACGTTGTCTGACTGAAACTGCCAGATCAGAGAATCAAGTTCCTATTTGGCTTTGTCACAATCTTGGGCATGTCACAACATTTCTAAGTTTCAACTTTTCTATTCATATAAGAAAGGATTGTGAAGCCCTATTTCCTTCCTAACCCAGAAATTGCTTTCAGATCTGAAACGACATACCTGTGATTCCTCCAGATTCCCTAAAGGAACATTCCTACCAGAACAAAGATGAGTTGGGTCATATCAGGAGTTTTTACACATTAGGAGGAAAATATTTTCAGTATTTCTGTTTTGATATTTTTGACAAACTTGTGAAGTAGGTCACATAGACAAGGAGGCTGGGACTTAGAGAGAGTGTATTTTCTCAGTCCTGCAGCTAATAAGTGATAAAATGTCACAATTCAATTTTTTTCTACTGAGGTGATTCCTTTTGAATTCTGTGACAGTTGCAAAAAAGTCTGTCTCAAGAGGATTGAATAATAAGTGCAATAGCTGTTACCAACTGAGATGCTGCTAAGAATCATGCACTGGGAGTTATGTATATTAAATCCTTATAGCCCTGTAAGCAGGTAGTACTGTCTTCCCTTTATAGATCATTAAGGCTGTGGTCCATTGCTTATGAGTAAGAATAGAGAAAACTTTTGGATCTATGCTGTACCACCTTCTTCCCCAGGATCAGAGAGAGAATTCCAGCAGATAACCTTGGAAAAATCTCATGGCCCTCCAAAATAAACATCCTTGGGGTCTCAAGGACTTAAACTCCATCTGGCTTTGTCACGATCAGGTCTTTAAATTCATCTATATCTCTGTACTGTTGACTGTGAGATATTAGAAGATAAAGCGAGCTTCCATGAAGACTCCTCACATGCACGTAACCTCGGGAATGAGACCTTGCTGATCTCCCATCTTAGAATGCAACCCATTATGGCCATATTTGTAAAGCAATATTCATATGTCTACTAAATACATCATCTTCTTAATGATATCATAATGTTATGGGGAGCAGATCCCATGGTTACACATCTATCTGTCCTTTTCTTGAGGAGATCATGAAGTTGATCCTCCACACGTGCAGCTGGGTCAGTGGATTATGGTGGACGGAGGTGCAGGGTGTTAAAGAGAGGCTCTGGCTCCCCTGTCCAGAAATTCCCAAAAGATTGGATGTGGACAAAGGAGAAGGGAACATGAAAATGCATTTTGAAAAGTCTATTTAAAAAGAAGCCAAGTATAGATCATCCTGACAAGCCAGAGAATTCAACTGCACACTCAGTTCAGAAGAATCAACACCAGAAACACTGCAAAATACAAGAGGATTTCTTCTCTTTAGGATAAGTAGCAAAACCCCAGCAACATTAGACATCTCTCATTCTAAGTAGCAAGTAGAAAGCAAGCATGTCTGGCAGGTGTAAAAGAACTTCTCCAAGTAAAAGGTCACAGGGGGACTCGCCGCATTTCGCATAAACCCAGCTGTACATCCCTACGACAGTCCCCTGCCCAGGACTAGTCCCCTAAATCAATCAGATTCCCACATGCACTTGTGACACTAGTTCCCTCAGAAGATGAAGCTCTTTCTCAGGGAGCTTAAAACATACTTTACATACAGAAGCCTCTCCCACTCCTGCATTTGTAGGAGAATAAATGAAAGAAATGAAGTGTAACCAAGGGTTTGCAGCAGATCTGATTTGAAAGAATCATCCAGTGTAGTCAGGACTTTATAAAAGTTGTATGATTTTATTATTTTTTTATGATTTTATTATTCAACAAACTTTCCACTCAATTTGCCATTGCAGAGTGACATCCTCATACTCTCCCATGCCTATGAATCCCAGAGTATCCTTGCACCTGTCACTAATGAGGATTCAGAGAATGCTTATGCACTTGATTATTAGTCAAAGCAAATCTAACATAAACATGTTATTCATCTCTCTTTCCTCTTCTCTCTCTTCTCACTCTCTCTCTGGCTCTCTCTCTCTCCTTCTCTCTCTGCCCACTCACACACACACACACACACACACACTCACACTCCAAAGCTAATTCTCTGTGATTTGGGGGTTTTCCAAAACTAGGGATTATCCACATTCCTGTGTCTCTCAAGTCTATACTGTGGCCATTCTATTCTATAGTTTAAAGGAGCAGGCCTGACATCTCACCCCGTGAGTCTGTAAAAAGGAAAACCAATGGGAATTTTACAGGATTGAACCCAACACTCAGCAGCACAAATCTGGGATGCGTTAGAGAAGTGAAAACAGCTCCACATTTGCATGGCGTCTTCCCTTCTCCAAGCTCAAGCTGGATGAGAGATTTTGCACTGGGGATTTCATCAGCAAAGCAGAGTCTTACCCAGCCCATCAGCCCAGGCTTCCATGCCTAATTCCCTTTGACCACAAAAGGCCCCCTTGGCCTTCTGTAGGCAAGTTGGATGGAGCATATCCCCTTAGCTTTCTAGACTCCTCTGCTCCCGGCCAAATTCCAAGCTGATAAGCCAAACTCCATTAGTTTCTCTTCTCCACAAAATTTTAAATGGGAGATGTGTTGCCCTTTACCTTTTGGCTCATCCTCTCCTTGCTCTGTAATAGTTTGCATTTTTCACCTGGGGCAGATGCCCTGCAGTGGCCCAGGTGCCTTGCCCAGTGGTAGTACTACTGCAGTGGGTGTGCTGGACTGGCAGCACTGGCGGGAGGACTCTTAGGATGGGTCTGACTCAGAGCAGTCTCTCCAGTAAGGGAGCTCCTTTTACCTCTCCAACTGTGGGCTGCTCTTCACTCCTTGAGCTTTTTCTCCATCCCTAAACAATCTCATCTTCAAAACTCTGGTGTTCTGTGCTGAGGAAGTGACAGGCATGACTGCCCTGTCCCTAGACTTACTAACCACAAACAACAGGGGAGGGAGAGACATTCCCTCCATGTTTGTGGGACATGAATGTACACATGCATAGCTCCATTCTCTGTCCTTGGAAGGCAAGGTTCTTTTTTGGTTTGAACTCCCAAAGGAAGTAGCTATTTTAAACTAGCCTGGAGGAGAGGAAGATAATTGACCATTCTTGTTGTCCAAAAAAGAGAGTGAGAATATCCAGAAGGTGAGAGGCCTCTGTAGCTGATTTGCATACATACTTTAACTTTTACATTGAAGCAGATTCTTTTCCCAGACGATTTCCATAAATGTTCCTTTTATTTATTTTTGAATGAAGAGCTATCCCCCTAGACTCTGTGATTCCCGTGGTTTATTAAAATGTCCTAAAGCTAAAAATACACAGAACTCACCCCAAGAGCATTATTAGTGCCCAGTAACCTGAAATTTAAGCAAAGTTGTGAAGCGAATTCTCTCCAGCACTCACCCCTGCTGCATTCACTTTGTTTGCCTCTCTTCCCATCTTGCTTCCCACAGAAGACATCCATGCAGTCTTGGGCAGCCAAACTGGCACAACGTGTGCCTGCTTCCTAAGATCTCTGGGTAGAGAATTAAACACTTTTCAGAGAATTAGCCAATTTTCAAGGCTTTCACATTATTTCACTTCATAATATTTTAATATTAGTCCATTGGATAGTTACACTAAAATTTTCTTCTCTCTTTTATGAATTACAAAACTGGGGTAGCTAAAGTTTAGTCATCTGGTCCCAAATGACAGAGTTAGATCGAGTTTTTCTGAAACCTGGCTCTTACACTGTTGCTAGAAAGAGAACAGCTGGAGCAAGCAGGGCCTGAGATACTTCTCAAAGCAGAGAGATAAGTTAGAACCATTGTATTGTTCATATTGTGCAGCCCTGTGCATCATCCCAGACCTACTAAATGTGAGTCTCTGGGGGGGGGTCCCAGAAATCTGTAATTTAACCATTTTCTGTGATGATTCCTATGCATAATGATGCCTGAGAATGCTTTACTTAAGTAAAAGAACTAGATTTGTAATGGTGAAGGTTCACACTTATCAGAAAGACGACAGAACTATTTGAGAAACAGAAACTGTTATATCAAGTGAACTAACACCTTGTGAGCACCCAATTGTTCTATGCCTGCTCACCTCACCCTCAAGCAACCAGACTCTGCTGAAGTATTGTCCCCCAGCATTCCTGCTCGCCTATTCCAAGACTGACGCAGCTAGCTACAGTTTGGGTAGGCGTCATGCCCAATGCTGCTTTCTATTTTCTGTCCTCAGTCTCCATATTCTGTTTTGCTTGAAACTGTTAAACAAAAACTCAAAAAAAGACAAGAAAATATTAAAAGATATTAAGCAAACATCCTCTTCTTCCATTCAGTAACATTCCCCCCACCACTAACACCATCTTGCAAGAATAATATGTTATTATCATGGCTGTAGCTATATTCATGTAAGATCCAAAAACATCTGGGTATTGCTGGATGTTCTTTCTTTTCCTTTGAATGTGAAGCATTGTGTACAACCAGCCTGTGCACGCTCCCATGGGAAATGCTGGAGATGTAAACTCAGCGCTTAGCTCTTCAGTTAAAGTTACAAAAACATCAGGAGGGTCTCACCCTTGTAAACACAAAGGGACTTTCCAGGAAATAGCTCTGCCTCTTGTGTTAACAGATGTCATGGGGCAGTTGAGGCTGAGAGTGTTGTTTTAAAATTCTCAATCTGCCTTGAAGAGTTTTTTCCTTAGATGATTTCTGGATAGCATCACATACTTTGCTCTCTCAACTGTTACATCACCTCATTTAGCTTTTCTGCTCAGATTCACCTTGAGTACTTGTTATGTAGATGGGAAATAACCCAAAGGCCAACTTCTTAGATCTCTGACAGCCATCATCTTCTATCGGCTAATTTCCCCGGATTTGGTTGTGTCTCATTCTTTACCTCTTGATATTGAGATAGTGAGCAGCCTGATGGTTATACAAAATCGGGTGAGTCTTCTTGAGCTTAAATATATGGGTGAAAAGTCTTTTTTAGAAAATCAACATACTTGGCATCAGGGTGACAAATTTCCAAATACCTGATTCTTTTACACAAATTCTTCTGGTGTTACCGGTCTTGATGTCTTCTTGTATGGGTTTTTTTTTTTTTTTTGTCAACATTAAGCAGCCTTTTGGGTATACATTTTCCTAACCCAATGAGGGTGCAAGTTCCTGGAATGAAGGCACTGGATGCCTCCATCTGGGGGGGACCCAACCATCAGAAAACCTGAGAACAAAAGAAGTCTTTGTAGAAGCAGGAGAGTGAGAATGATGGCACTAGATGAAGTCAGAGTGGAATCTTGAAAATAAGCAACTCTGAGTTTGGCTATTATCTGACAACCAGTACCAATATTCAGCTAAAGACAGCTAAAAAGATACACATACCAGTCACTGGAGCTGACTCAATCAAGGAACTGAGCTGAAACATCAGGAACACCTCCGTATGGATGCCAAAGACCTGAAGACCATCACAGCATCTTATCATGGGCTCGAATCACCAAGGCCACCCACAAATTGTTCACCAGAAGCCAAATGAAGGAAGCAGCAAGGCAGTAAATGGAATGGTATGACAAGATTGCCTTTTCCAGGAGAATCTGTGCTCAGAAAAGGGTAGGACCATGGCCTTGAAGCAGAAGGAGTTGCCAGGATTATTCCACCAAAGATTATCTTTTCTGGACCCCTAGAGAGAGACGTGGTATCTCTGGGATTTCTTCCCTCTCTTACCCAGTACTCCCAACCAATCCAGTTCCATCTGATTGCCCAAGAGATTCCGGCTCAGTCACTGCCAGTGTGCTATGAGATCAGTCAACTGCAGAAACTTTCCCAGGCCCACAGTTCTATTTAATCAGAACCCAACAGAAGATGAGAAGGAATGTGAGTGAGATTCCCTCCAAGGAGGTCACTAAAGGCAGAGAGAGCCTCCAAAGGGAATGGATTCTAGGCTTCCAACATCTTGGGACAAAAATTCAGTAGTATGGAAGAAGCAGTTCAGAGAGAGAAATGGGGCTCGAGAAAAAAACTGCGATGATATATGTGCACCCATTTTTATAGCAGCGCAACATGTAATAGCTAAACCTTGGAAACAACCAGAATGCCCATCAAGAGTGGGTGAAAAAGATGTGGTATTTTTATACAATGGACTATTACTCAGCTATAAAAAAGGATGATCTTGAGGCTTTTATAGGTAAGTGGAGGCAACTTGAGACTATTCTAAGTGAAATAAATCAGACTCACATTTGTAAATATTGTAGTGTCTCTCTAGTATAAAAAAAATAATAAAAAAATTGGGCTGGGGATTTAGCTCAGTGGCATGAGCACCTGCTTTGCTGGTAAGCAACGGTCATGAGTTCAATCCCCAGCACTAAAAAAAAATTTTTTTTAAAAAGATAAAAAAATAAATAAATAATAAAAAGCTCAAAGAGTAATAGATCCAAAATATATAATACATATTGAGATAATGAAAAGGAAAGAAAGTGCTTTAAAGGATATAAGTATATGTATGTTTAAGTGTGCAAGATATATAACCATACTATAAAGTTTTTGTTAGTTCATCAAAGTGACTGGTTTGTACTGTCATTGTTTGATTGTCCACTTTTTATGCTTTGATTTTGTGACTTGAGCAACTGCTTCTAAGATAACAATACGTAATTTATCAACTAGTGATTTCTTATTTTTTTTTAATTTTTATTGGAAAGAGAATAAAACAAAAGAGGACAGTACAGAGCAGATCAGAACAGGACAACATAAGCAACACAGTACTTTACATTAAGACAACTGGACATCAACAGTAGCTAACACCATATCACTTACTCTGCTATAGTTGAGCATAGTTTCAAATACTATAATATCAAACATAACACAATACTATAAAGCCATTCATAGAGTGAAAGAATTACAGGGCTTTCTGAACTGAATAACAGAAAATGATCAATGGGTACTATAATACCTCATTTTTGATAGAAAAATTTTGTTTAAACTATCACACATATTCAAATTCCAATAAGACACAATGTGATAGATAGAACCAATGGTAGTAGAACAAAAGAAGCATGGTAGGACTTATAAGAAGGATGATATTAAATCAGCAATAGCAGTCATAATGTTTTATTTTCTTCAAAATAGCTGTTCATATCATCACGCATTTATAGTAAAACAAAACAGAATAAAACCATTCCAACTGATGATTGAAAACTTTGAAAGACTTAAAAGCTATGAGATGGGGACTCATGCTTACCATAAAGTCTTACATACTCTTATCAAATCTCATACTAGGGAGACTATGGTATTTACCCTTGTGAGTTTGGTTTATTTCGCTTAAGAGAATGGTCTCAAGTTATGTCCATTTATTTATAAATAACTCGATGTGATCATTCTTTATAGCTGAGTAGCACTCCATTGTATAAAAATGGCACAACTTTTTTTATCCATTCCTCAGTTGATGGGCACTTAGGTTGTTTCCAAGATCTGGCTATTACAAATTGTGCTGCTATAAACATGGGTGCACATATATCACTGTGGTATGATGTTTTCAGATCTTCTGGGAATATGCCTAGAAGTGGGATAGCTGGGTCAACTGGGACCT
>PVJX010018940.1:0-35663 GCA_004027295.1 Dolichotis patagonum
TTTGATCTTTTTTCATTCCTATATCTTGTAATCTGAGCATCTACATTGAAGAAAACACTATGCAATATATTAACCATTGTTAATCTCCTATAATGGTCATTTGGAATTCTGTATCATTGTTTTTATTATTTTTGTTCTAAAATTTAAAAAAAATAAGAAAAAAAGCCCACATGTAACTGAAGAGTGTGCACATATTTCCTATCAAGCATATGATTCTTTTCTTTTCTCCTGGCTCCCTTTTCTCACTTTTAAGAAACATATTTTCTTCCTTCATTTTAATAAGATAAAATCACTTCCTTAAAAAATCATTGTATGATAATCAGAGAAGATTTATTTCTACTATTTTATATTCTCCTTGCTCTTTGCATGTAATTTTTTTAAAAAATTTATCTCTTATTAGTATATGTCTGTAGTACATAATGATTGCATTTATAATGGGGTATTGGGAAATATAATATTAAGTAATTTTCCTCCCTCCTCTTTTGCCTCTTACCTTCCAGCTCTTGGTCCTCTTCCCATTTGCAGAAGTTCTATCTCCATGTTCCTTATTTTTTCTTTTATTTTACTCTTTATTTACATTTGGCTTTTTTGTGTAAGAGAAACCATGCAGTATTTAAGCTCTTGTGTTTGATTTATTTCATTTAACATTATGGTTTCAAAGTGCATCCATTTTTCCACAAATTACTTAGGTTTATTATTCTTTATGGTAGATTAGTACTCTATTGTGTACAAATACCATATTTGCTTTATCTGTTTATCTAGTGTTGGATATACAGGTTGTTTCCAATTTTAGCTATTATGGGTTGTGTTTCTATAAACATAGGTGTACTTGCATCACAGTAATGTGATGTTTTTAACTCTTTTGGGATAGAATTAAATCTGTAAACCATTTTGGAAGTATTACTATTTTGACAATGTTACTTTTGCTTATCTAGGGGTAAGGGATATCTTTAATGTTTCTGATATCCTCTCGATCTCCTTTTCCAGACTACTGTAGTTTTGTTGTTGAGGTCTTTTACTTCCCTGGGTTAATACTATTTAATTTTTCTTGATGTTATTTTGGATGTTTTTTTCTGACTTCTCTCTCAGTGAGTTTATTATTGTTGTGGAGGAGTGCTATTGATTTTTGTGTGTTGATTGTATATTCTATTGCATTTCTGAATTTTGTTATTAATTCCAGGAGTACTTTGGTGGTACACTTGGTTCTTTTGCAAAATGTGATAGTTTGACTTTTTCTTTCCTATACATATTTCTTTCATCTCTTTTGTTTCCTTGTTTGCTAGGGTTAGTGTCTGAAGTACTATGTTGAATAGAAGCTCTAATAAAATGTATATTTTTTCTGTCATTCATGGTTTTAGAGGAAAGACTTTTAATTTTTCCCAATATGATGTTGCTAATATGTTTGTCTTAAATGATTTTTCAGGTTGGCATGTTACCTTTTTCTAAATCATTTTTATATTGTTTATGATTGCAATTCATATAGTTCACAGTCATCTTGGGCTTTTTTCTTTTAAAAATCCCCTTCATTTTCCCTCCCCTTTGCCCTTCTCTTGTAGTTTCTCTACCCTGTTTTGTCCTAGCTGATATTATTTGCCTAGCGCATGTCAAAGCATATGGTGTTTACATTAATTAGGGTTATTAGGTCCCTGTACATGGGACATCATTATTCTTCTCCTAGCTCCTTAAGTTATTTCTATACCTATTTTCTTCAGGGTCTTTATCCCTTTCGTAAGATTGACTCAGGGTCTCTATTTTGTTTATCCTTTCAAAATGTGTATATGTTTATAATTTTATCTCCTCCTGTTGAACTGTTTATTTAAGAACATATAGTCATCTGCTTTGTCTTCTCTCATCAGTTTTGGCTTAACATCCAGTTTGTCTGAGAATAGGATACTCCTGCCTGTTTCCAGTTTCCCATTGCATGGAATGTTGTTTTCCATCTTTTGAGTTTTAGTATGTGGATTTCTTTTTGGATTGAATGAGTTCCTTTTATACAGAACACCATTGGATTTTATTTCATAGTCTATTCTTCCTATCCATGACTTTCAAGGGGAAATGAGATCATTCACCTTGAGAGTTATTACTACAATATATTGATTTATTCCTGTCACTGTAACTTCCTGATGCTGATTTCTGTTTGCTTATTGTACTTAACTGCTTACTCTGCCTGGTATATTAATTTTATTAATCTGTTTGTCATTGTTGATTTCATTCTATATTTCTAGGATATCTGTGAAAGATTTTTGGAATACTACTTGGGTGGTCATGAATTTCTTTAGATGCTCTTTGTCATGGTAATATCTTGTTTCTTCATCAATTTGGAAAGATAGTTTTGCAAGATATATCATTATAAGATGTTTTCTTTCAGAGCTTCAAATGCCTCACTCTATCTTCACCTGACCTTTGAGGTTTATATTGTGAAATCTTCTGTAATTATATTTGGTTTACATTTATAAGTGATTCATTGTTTTTCTGTACAAGTATTAAGATTCTGTTTGCATTAGACTTCTGTATTTTGACTGTGATGTACTGTGGAGAGGTTCTTTTCCAATTGTGGCTATTTGGAGTACTATAGGCTCCTTTTGTCTGCATGTTATATTTTCCCATAATCTGGAAAACCTTCTACTATTATATCTTTAAAGTATTTTTTAAATACTTTTTGTGTTGTCTTCTGATTTTTTCCTAATTTTAGTCAATCTTAGATTGGTCCTCTTTTTGTCATCTACTGTCTATTGGATACTTTTTATGTTTTCTCATTTTGAAGGTATTGCTGAATAATTGGTCACTTATATTAGCCCAATCATCTAGTTCTGAGATTCTATCACACTGGTCACTTATGCTGCCCATACTTAAATTAGAAGTTTCAATCTTCTTAGTTACTGTGTGGTTCCTTTTTATGGACTCTTAAATCTTTGCCATCTCATCATTCATGTTTTGGATAATTTTGTTGAGCTCAGCTAATTTTCTCTACTGTCTGATTTAAACTCTCTGATCACTTTATTAGATCTAGTATTTTTAGTAATATCTTCTTTGAGCTCTCTGAGCACCTTACTGATATGTTTTTCATCTCTTCTATCATACTCTCAAATACTTTAGCTCTGTGGTTTTTGTCTTCCTTCCACTCAGTGCGCCTGGATCAGATGTGGGGGTCTTGTCAGTTTTTGTAAGCATTGTGCTGCCCTGTCTTTTTCATGTTTCTATTGCTTTGTTTTGTTCTAAGGTTTGTGCGTTGATTATCATGAAAGACTATTGCTAGTACAGAAACCTTGTTAGTTAATGCCTGCCTTTCAGCGATGCGCTCTGGGCATGGCTAACTGCAGTTCTTTTTCCCTGCCCCAAGATCCAACCACCTGTGTTTATCTGGTAGCGAAGACTTCAATGTATTAAGACTTCAGTGTATTTAGCCCAATATCTAGTTATCCTGAAATGGACTCCCATTTTGTTAATGACTCAAAAATAATCTAGATTTTGACATACAGAGAAAATTAATTAATGGCAACAACTATGCATCCTTGACAACAACAATAAAATCATTGACAATACTAGGTCAACAAAATTGGGCACTGTCACAGCATAATAATAATGTGCCATGTTTAACCATAGAAAAGAGATGTATGATTATAGCATGAACACTAAGGGAAGCCAAATATTGACATACAGTAAATGTCTGCTAAATGTGACAACTATACTTCTTCTAACAATAGAACAGTATTCAACAGTAATACCATAGCATTAATTAACAATTTAAAGATTTCTGATGCTTAAAGTTTAAACTAATAAAGATAAAGAAAGTGAGAACAAGAAAATGAAAGAAGTAAAATTTGAAAAAAATAATGAGTGGAAGATTAGAAAAGGTAGAGGATCCTATTCATGAATAATAGGAAATTAATAGTATTTGACAAAAGTAGCAAAAAAGAAAAATGAAAAGAAAAAAATAAGGGGAAGAGAGAAGAAAACAGAGAGCAAAATATAAGAGAAAAAAGAAGGAAAAAATTGAAATGAGAAACTAAAACAACCAAAAAGAAAAAAAAGGGAGCAAAAACCCCAAACTCCAAAACACAAATGAAGTAACAATGAGAAAAAATCAAATATAAAGATTTCCTCTGTACTATAAAGATTTCCTTTGTACTGAGGTCCTCTGTACAGGACCTCAAGCTTGCAAGGCAGGCACTTATACCGCTGAGCTAAACCCTCGGCCCCTTCTCTGTACTTTTGAATGAGTGGTGTCCTTCCAGGGCCTACAGTCTTGGAGTCCAGCAAGTCATGCTTTTACTCCACCTAGCTCTACTGCTTATGAGTTTGTCTGGTGTACTCCAGAGGTCCCAGGCAATTGAAACCATCCAAACTCAGACATGTTCTTGCTTATATTGATAGGGAAAGCACTCAAACCACTTGACTGTCTGTGATGAATGTAAACTAAATGGGGTGGGGGTTCAAGCATACTGCTGGATTTAATGCTAGCATTTTCACATCTAACCATCTCCAAAAGTCACCCTTGCCTGGTTTTTCAACAAAGTGGAGGTGGAGGTTCCATATCCTTCCAGGGTAGAGTTTAAATTTCACAGGATGACTGTTTAGCTTCTCCATAGCTACGTCCCATGGCTGTCTCTCATCCACTGTGGAAATATAACACTGGGAAGATTATAACTAACTATTTAATTGCTCAACGTAATGGCTCTGCATTGGCAGATAAGCCAAGGTGACTGGAGTTGCTGTTTTTGATCTCTAGTTTTCAAGACTGATCATTTTTTTCATTAAGTCTTACTTTTGGGGAAGCATAGTATATTATTTTTAAGCATTTTTAGTTTTGCAGTGTGTGTTATATGTGTTGAAGAGTATTTTATAATTTATATCAACTTTCAGCCTTTAAATATCTTTGCTAAAAATGGCAATGCATCACACAATTTATGAGTAGCAATGATTCATCAATTATGAAATAATTGTAACAATTACAATTGCAATTATGAATTGTAATTGTAACATAATAGATAAATGCAGAAATGTGGTTGTAAATATATCTGTTCAATAAATAGTAGAATTAAAAGGTCAGATTGAAGAGTTACAGCAACTCTTTCATATAACACAACTGAGATGTGTTAAAAGTAAACACAAATGATAATAAATGCAAATGGTGAATGACTTATTCAAAGATATGTAGATATTTAGTCATGAAAGAAAAATTTGACTATACTGATCTTTCTTCTTTTAAATGTATTTAAAAACTATTCAAATTAAACATATTTAGTTCATACTGTGTCAATTTTTCATCTGTACAATGTTGTAATGATCAAATCAGGGGAGTTAATATTTTGGCTCTGGGCATAATACATGCTATGGTGGAGTAATGATCCAGTCTTTCCAGAGGCCACATGAAGGTGGTGATGGTCCAGACACCCAGGCAGATATGGTGCACAGAGCAGAGGATTTGAGGTATCCATTGTGTGGCTATCACATCCAGGGGTGCAGTGGTACTGGGAAGGTCATGGGTACTGCGTTAGGCACTCCTGGGTGAAGCTCTGATGCTGGGGAACATGGGCACCTGCTTCTAGTTCTGGCAGTGGTACAAGCACATGGCTGCCTGCCTCTTGGAGGGGCAGCCGCACACAACCTCCGTGCTCCCGTTTTGTACCTACTGTCAGTCTTGGCTGTGATGGGGCCTACAAACCCTGTGGGGAAGGCTATTGCAGAGGACCTTTGTGCTTCCACAACCTGAGTCCTGGCAGTAGTGTGCACCCAAGAGTGACCATTGCCTGCTTTGAAGTACATGCTCTGTTTTCATACCTGGGGTTGATGTGGTTCAAACAGATCTGCTTTCCTGACCTCTTTTTCTGTTCCACAATCCTAGTACTAACCAGATTTGTATTGACTAAGGCCAACACAGATTTACTCATTTCTTTTAAATGCAATCAGGAAAGTGGAATAAGGGCTTTCAGAAAGCTAACATAGCTCGTAGTAACATAAACAAAGAGCCTTACATCGCTTTTACTGTGATGTGGCAGCGATACATGCCAAACCAAGAAGAGCTCAACATGTGTAACTTGCTTGTCTCCTTGTTAACTTGTCACATACATCTGTATGAGTGATAGGACTGGTGGACTTGAAAGGACCCCTTGTTTGGCTGGATCTGACTTCTCTGGCATACTCAGAATTTAGTCTTTGCAATCCTGGCTTACAGAATTAGGCTTAATCATTTGTTATTTGTTCCTCAGACCCCAGTATAGGTTCATTGAGAAGCATGTGTTTAGTCAATCATGATTGAATCAACTCAGCACTTGATATTTAGGAATCCTTTGGTTCGTGGCAGTAGGTGTTCAAAAGGAATTAGAAGCCACATGAAGCAAATTGGAAACAACTCAGGTTTATGTTTTAATGTAATACCTTTAGATTTTTGCTATTACAGGGAACCATAGTAGCTATTTATAATCATGTTTTCTGAGTGCCAAAATCATAACATTTGAGGTGGTTTGGGAAAAATGCTGAGATAATTGAAAATTAGTAAAAGATGTTTTGGAACCAAATACCTCAAAGTCTCTTGGATGTGGTTTCTAATATAATTTTTACCAAGTATAAAATTTAATACATTTCAACACATCTATCCCTGATTTTTTCCACAAGAAATGGGAAATTACATAGAAAGCAAAGAAACTATAGTGTTGAAAAGGACAAAGTACAAAAGGTTTAACAAAATTTGGTCAGGCAATGTGTCATAGAATCTAAAGATGTGCAATACTACTGTCATTAAAAAAAACTAAATTATTGGGAGAAGGCTGTAATTGGAAAGAAAATGCAGACATTATTCTCTGAGAACTATTGATTTTTTTTCTTTCAGACTACTCATTTGTTTAAGACTAAATGTGCAGGCTAAACCAGAGAGCACCAAATTACCTTGGAGGTGCTGCCGCAGCAATGGTATGCCGCAGCTAATAGGAACAGGCTTGCATTTTCTCCTTAGCTCTTCTATCTTCCTTTAGTGTCACTGAACAAGGGCTGCTAAAGTGTCAGAAAAATATTTATTGCTCTTCCATATGTCACTGCCCTCCTGCCATTGACATGTGTACTCATTAGTCACACAGAAACTACCTACCATATTTGATTTAGTGCAGTTGAAGGAAATCTGTTTGTGGGTTCCTATAACATAAACCATTTTGCTAGAGATTAATGCTCTGATTTGCATACAGTTCCTGGGAGTTGTATCATTAGTTTTCGTGATATATCAGGGCTAAATGTAAGAAATTGAAACTCTGTTTTCTTCTCCGTAGAGTCCTGTTCTTTTTCCTTCCCCTTTCCTAACCTTTTCATTAACTTTCTCCTCATTATTTGCTAAGCATTATTTACTTTGTGCCATTTTAGGACCTGGTACAAGATTAAGTGATTAAGTTTCAGCAATACTGAATTCATGAATAAAGTCCTTTTTTGGAACACCTGGCAAATGACTTCAGTTACAACAAACTTTCTAGTCATGGCAGTGGATTTTTAACAAACTTATGATGCTGAAACTTCAGAAAAGTAAAATTGAGTTTTCTTACTGATAACTATATTCCATTTATATTCTGCAAGAGACATGGAGTAGGAAGAGTTTCAGAACTTTGGGAGTTTCTGAATTGTAAGAAAGTTTTCCATCATGCTATATTTCTACATAGATTTTTAAAAAAAATATCAGGATTAGCTGACATTTTGGGGCTATGAGTAAAAATGTTCCATTGTTGCATAATTGAATCTACTTTGCCAAGACAATATCTGAATGCTACATGGCATGTGTGTTGATGGCCTGATTTATGATTAAGAGCTGTTACATTTATTCAGGTGCAGCTTCTGAAGTAGAGAAGAGTTGATTGAGAGATTTCTTTCATACTTCAACATTTTCAAGAAAGTTACCTGCATACAGAATTCTATTTGACTAGTCCTTCTGCAAAGAATATATCTTAGTAAAAATTAAAAAGATTTTACTACAATGAAGATAACCCAGAATCCTTTGTACTTTTATAAAACTTTCAAAAATAAGACCGCAAAAGTTGTTCATGTTAATAAAATTCAGTTAAACTACATGATATAAAATCTGCACACAAAAATCAGCTGCATTTCTATGTATTAAAAATGAACTATGCAGACAGGAATTGACAAAATTATCTAACTTAACAGTATCATCAGGAAGAATCGAATATTTAGAAGTAACAATGTGAAAGGCATATACACTTAAACCGGAAAATTTTAAATGGTAAGTCTCATTGTGCTCATGGATTGGAGAACTCAATACTATTAAAATGTCCATCGTACCTAAAGCAATCTACAGATTCAATGCTTTCCTCCTCAAAATTCTAATGGTATGTTTAACAGAAATGTGTTTTTTAAAAAATCCTAAAATTCTTATGCAACCAGAAATGACCCAAAATAGACAAGGTGACCTGGGCAAAAAAGAAAAAAAAATACTTGACATCAGATTTTCTTATTTTGAAATATATTACATGCCACCGTATGCTCCTGACATACAGATAGAGATAAAGACCAGTGTAATACAACTAGATCTACATATGTATTGGCAACTGATCTTTAGCAAATGTGTCAAAAATGCACAAGGGAAAGGGGTACTCTTTTACAAATCATGCTGGAAAAACTGGGTATTCGCTTGCCAAAGAATGAAATTGGACTCCTGTGACAAGCAACTGTGATATGTCAACTTTAATGAAGTAAGAAACACCCATAAGAATACTAAAGCACAGTTCTGCGTGCACCTATGGATGATTGATATATATGCCAAGAAACTGAGAGAAAAAGATGTATCCTGGATGTGAGTGATGCCAACAATTAGGCTGGTACCCCGGATGGAACAGAAAAAAAAAAAGAGGAATGAGGACAGAACTGTGCCTGTTTCTGAAGAGATTCAGTCTTCCTCATAACTTTGAACATTATTCTCTAGTTTTCTTTTTTCAGAATTTCAAGCTGAACACTGAGCTTCTGGACATTTGTCCTTGGACTGGTGCTCCATGTTTGATCTCCCTTGTTCTGTGGCTTCCGACTTCTTGGACTGAGAAGCTGCTGGATGCTCTGACTCGCCAGCACAAGGATGGCTACTGTGGATTCCTCTGCTTCTGCTCTTACAGGTTGCTATTGTGGACTCTCTTACTTGTGATCATGTAAGACTAATAAATCCACTTGCATAACTATATGTGTTCTATTGAGTGTATTCATCTGAAAAACCCTCATACAATCTCTACTTTACACCATACAAAGAAAACCAATTCGCAATGGACTAAAGACAGGTTTAGGCCTTGAAGCATAATGATCTGGGACAAAAATGTAGGAGGAATTCTTTTTGACGTTGATTTTGGCAATGCTTTCTTGCATTAGGTAAAAACTTAGACAATCAAATTAAAAATAGTCAAGAGGTAGTCCATCAAACTAAAAGGTTCTGCACAGAAAAGCACATAATAAACAATAAAAAGGTAACCTTTGGAATGCAAGAAAATATTTTTAAAGCATTCATTTCTAAACACGAAAGGAAATCTTACCATTCAGTAGCAACAAACAACCTTACTGTAAAATGAGCAAAGGACTGGATGAGAAATTTATTTTTTTAGAAAAGACAGATAAAGGACCATGCTTTTGAATGCGTGGTCAATATTATTAATCATCAGGGAAATTAAAATCAAAACTTCAGTGAGTTATTGCCCCATACTTAATGGAACAGATATTATTTTTATTATTGGTTATTATTACTATTATTATTATTGGTATTGGCAATTGAACCCAGGACCTTTCCCTGAGCTATATCCCAAGCATTTTTTTAACTTTGGGACAGAGTTTCACTAAATCATTAGAATACCTAGGTTGGACTTGAAGTTGCAGTTCTCCTGCATTAACATCTAAGAGTGCTGGATGAATATTATTTAAAAAGAAAAAACAGTAGGTTTTTACAAGGATGTAGGAAGAAGGAAACCATTATACATTGTTCATAGCAATATACATTAGCACAGCAGTTATGGAGTATATTTCCTCAAAAAAGAAAATAGAAAATTATTGTATCATCCAGAAATTCTGCTGTTGGGTTATATTTATATATTTTGGAACAAAATTATATTTATTTTATATTTTGGAACAAAAATGTCTCCTAGGAGTCTCATGTGTGTAGATGGGGTTTTTGAAAGGTGCTTATATCATGGGGACACTAACCTCATCAATCTCTTGAATAGTTCACAGCTAAACATGCTGTGAGGAGATGCAACCTTCCTGGAGGAATGATATATTCGTGCCCTTGGTTGAGTCCTCTCTGTCTGGTTCCTTCTCTTTTTCTCTGCTTCCTGGCTGCAAAGAGGTGAGTAATTTTCTTTTGCCATGCCATTATATGTTTGTCAGGTGTTTTGCCCCTAAAAGAGAAAGAGTTAAATACAGCATACAAAATAATTGAAATGAGTACATTTAAAAGATACTTTTGCTCCCATGTTTGTTACTGTATTATTCACATAGGCTTGATTGGTGAAATCACCTTAAGTATCCATTAATAGATGAATGAGTACATAAAATATGACATATATACAAAGTGAAATTCTATTTGATTTTGAAAAATAAAGAAATTTGGGGCCAGGGATTTAGCTCAGCAGCATAAGTGTTTGCCTTGCAAGTGTGCGGTTGTGAATTCGATCCCTGGTACCGAATTTAAAAAAAGAAAAGAAAAGAAAAGAAAAGAAAGAAATTCTTCCATCTGTGAAAAAATATGTGATGCTGTAGGCCATTATGCTATGGGAAATGAGCAAACCACAAATCGACAAATGCTACATGATTCCACTTATAAGACATAGCTATAGTAGTCAAACTTATAAAATCAGAGAATGCAATAATGGTTGCAAGGATCTTGGATGGGTAGATGAAATGTAAGGTTACTGTTCAATAGCTGTAAAATTTTAGTTATTCTAGTTCAGTAAATTCTTGAGGTTTTCTGTATAATGTACGGCCCACAATTAACCATATGGTACTATGCATTTTGCAGTTCAAAAAGGTACATCTCAGGCTTCCTTTCTTTAGCACAAAAGTGAATAGAAGTAAGCACAAAGAGGAGTTAAGAGGCATTGGGCAATTCTGTAATCTTGATTGTGTATATGTCCAAATTCAACAAATTGTACATGCAACACATGTATATTCCTTGTTATATAACTATATCTCATTTAAAGATGTAAGAAGAAACAAAATGTCTGAAAAGTGTTGGTAAAAATGTTCAAAAACAGTTAAGCAATGTTTGACAAAACTTTTGAACTTGTTTCAGGAACGGATATTCTGAATACTTAGGCATAAGAGAGAACATCAGTGATCTGAATGTCTGAGTGACCTAACAGTTTGCCACTCCATACACCTGACTTAAGGCATGCATTAAGGTCAAGACTGGGAATGGAACTAAATATCATTATCACATGCCTAATAAGAAACGTGCTGGGCATGCTGTTGTAATCATAGAATTTGCAGTCATCAGAAAATGTAGCTTCATGCTATCAGCAATTGAATCACAATTTCTCTATCGGTAGTTACATTTTGATAACAATGTAAAAGTGGGTAAGTGCTTGTTTTCTTGAGTAGGGCATATAGGAGGTTTGAATTACAACTCCATATGTTATTATCTTTGTAATTTTGGACAAAGTACTCCACCTTTCTAAACCTCTGTTTTTTCTAAAACATGGTCAATAAAATGTGTGAAAAACTCAGCAAAGTGTTTGGCAGATTGAATTTATTAAATCAATCTTAGCTATGCTGTTTTAAACAGTAGTTCACCCTCTAGAAGCTGAGAACAGACAATAACTGCTTTTTAAGCCATTTCTAAACAGTGTAATGGAAGTGGGACGTGAGAGAATTAAGGGAAAGATGGAGGGAATATTTAATTCCCTTGAGGAATTAACAATTACTTTGGTTTAAAATGTTATGAGAAATTGGTCTTCCTTATGTAAGAAAGGTAACCTAGCAAACATCAACACTGATGACTGAGAAACACAATAGAATATTTGGTACATAGAATTAATACTACTGTGGGGGAAGATATGCAAATATCAGAATCAAAATGATGTAAATCAGCCACCATCATACTAGAAGAGTTAGCATTATTCTAGTTTTGATAGAGTGTGCAGTGGCATGGAGATATATGTGTCTTGCTTGAGAGAAGGTACTGCATCATTCAGCTTTTCATAATTATCAGTATTACTGAGCTTCTGTGGTATTAATTATAATATGCTATTATAAATGAAGTAACTAATACCACATTAGCTGTGACCTCTCTAAAATGGAAATGTATTCTTCCAAATTTTTCAAAGAATGATGATATTGATAAAGAAAAATTTCCCTCAAATTTCTATTGAAAGTGAATAGTTGTACATTATGTGAACAATATATTCATTTGTGTGCAATAGAGTTTACATTTTTCTGCATTTATTAACTTTTGAGTCACAGTTACGTTAATGCATTAAATGTGTGTGTCATTTATGGTGGTATAAGCTGGAGAAATGCATTTTGACTACATAAACCTTTTAATAAGAATTTCTACAAATATTTTAGATACCTATGGAAACCAAGTTGCAACCTAAGAATTTTATAAGTAAGATGGCAGTCTTAAAGTAAGCTTTATGCCTGATGTCTACCTTCTAACCTAGACATATACACACACATACATGCATATACATCTGTGGATTATATTCTGTTTTGCCATCTTTGTGCATGAAATATTCCTCTGCTGTTTTTGAGTGATTATTTTAATTTGTTGGTGAGAGAGTAAACTTGTGGTGTTAAATAGACATTGTAGAAACAGACAAGCTCAATGATTGTGTTTAAAATCTATAGCCACTTCAATTGTAAAGATTTTTAGTTTGATCTCTTTCTCTATATCTCATTAGATTTCATGTTTAGAGTGTCCAGTGTTTTCAACAATGTGTTTATTAACTTTATGAACTAAAGACATCTATATCTCTCATTTATGTACACTCTTCCTCTCCTTTCCTATTTTTTGAGAGGGACATTTCATTATATTGCCCAGGTTGGCTCTGGGTTCAGGGTATGCTCCTGACTTACTCTACCAAGTATCTAGGTTGTAGGCACATGCCACTGTGGCAAGCAGGGTTTTACTCTTCATAATGCTGTGTACTCAACATTAGGGAGATTGTATATGAGAATAGAAATGCACTGGGCCCCACCCTTCCTTATCATTGGAGCAGCAACTGAGAGCGTAATGCCTGGGACATTGCACTAGTAGTGCCAGCTCTATATTGGAAAGGATAGAGAAATAGCTCCTTTCACCAGGCCTAAACCTGTAATATAACCTGTAGTTATATTAATACAACTACATATATGATGTTTTATTTGTTTATTTTTGGTTTGATGAGACAAAATGTAATTATGTAGCCCAGGATGGCTTCAGATATGTGGTTCCCTTGCCTCAGCTTCCCAAGTTCTGGGCTTATAGGCGTGCATCAGCACAGCCAACCTGAACAGTGTCATTATTGAGGAAAGGAAGTTTCTTACTTCGTGAGCAATCTCCATCTTCGTTTTACTTCTAAACATATTGGTTCTTTTGAGACCCTTTAAGTGCTTTGTAAGTTTTGTTTCTCTATTAGCGCATGTTTGCAGTACTTAATGATTACAGTTATCGTGGAGAGATGGTACGTATCTTGTTTGTTCACTCCCTTCCCCTTCTACCCCTCCCTGTTCCTTCAAATTCTTGGTACCATTCCTATTTGCAAAAGCTATTTTTCTACTTTTTTCCTTTCTTGTTTTCTGTTCTCTTTTCCTCCCCTCCTTCTCCCCTCCATCTCTTATCCTCCTTGCCATTTGAAAAAAGATCTCCATACTTCCCATAACCTATCTTTTTAAAAATCTTTGTTTATATTTTGGATTTCTAATGTAAGAGGCTATGCAATATTGTATGTCTGGTTTACTTTGCTTAATTAATATTATGGTCTTTTGTTTGTTTCTTTTAGGTTCTGGGGATCCAACTCATGACCTCATGCTTGCCAGGCAGGTGCTTGTATCTCTGAGCTAAACTCCCAGCCCAGTATTATAGTCTTGAGTTGCATCTATGGTACATGCCTCAAGTTTATTGTTCTTAATGGCAGAATAGAATTCCATTATGTATGAATATCATGGGTTGTTTTCCCATTCATCTGTTGATGGACAAGTAGGCCATTCTTGTGAATAAGAAAATTAGTTTTCCAGCTCTGATCTTTGGCTTATGACTTAAGCTTGTATCATTTGAACTATTGTAAATATTTCCCAGTGCATTTTTTTTGCTCCAGGTAGAGTTGCTCTCAAACTAATTCAGGCAAGTAGGAAGCTGTGTTTTAAATATTTCCTTAAAAAGACTGTTAGTTTTTTTCAGCTTTTTAGTAAAATTCTGTGAGAAATTGAACTTTACACATTTCCCAAAGACTCTTGTCTGAACATTCTTTGCATTATAGGACTCCATCATGTGATTTTAGACTCTTTCAATACGCATTTCCCTAATTGCAAAATTTTTGACACCTAGCCAGATCTTAAAGAAATCTTTCTTTAATTATTTAAAGAACCCATGCTTTTTATTCTTTGCTGTTAATAAATTAGCTTTTAATTAGACTTGGTTCTAGGTCACTTATTTCTCTTATTCCAGCCTCAAGAAAGTGAGAATTTACCAGGTCAATCAATAATAATTGCAATAAAAACTATATATGCTGCATTTCTAGATAGATGAAAATTTGTATGAACTTTTCTGTGTATTGCATTTCTGCATTTTGTACTGAGATAATTTATGTTCTTTTCCAATGCTGTCATTCTGCTAATCCACCTGCCCTTAAGAAAAAAGATATCATCTCATAATCATTATATTTCCAATGTGATTAATCACTCTCCATTCCCCTTCCCTGCCCTCCCCTTTCATTTCTTTTCCTTGCTGTTTTACTACACACACACACACACGCACACACACTATCTAAAAATGTATATATAACATGTATTACAATGAGTGTCTCTTCTTGTTTGATCCATAGAACCTGATAATAAGTGTACTTTCAATTGATATTTAGTGATAACACTCTTAACTCCCCCAAAAATTCTCATGAAAGATGGATCTTAAGTAGAAATAATTGACGTCTCATTTAATTTACTGATATTTGGACCAGTGTTAAGGATTTGAGGATTAGACCTTATAAGTACATGAATTTCTCTATGGACAAAATAAAATGTGCTACACGGTCTCTCAGGTTTACTTTTATGGGTTCATTTGGCAGTTATTAATAGATTAGGAAAACTGGAGTTGAAACAAATTAAAATCTTCAACTGTTACCATCTCTTTTCCATGCAGCTACCAAGTAGATTTAAAGGCACTCAAAGCAGGGTGAATGGAAGGGCGAAAAGAAGCAGGATGATTTAAGTGGGGTTAAACCGGTTCAAATGCAAAACCAAGTTAAAGGGTTCATAGATCAAAAGAATCAAAATAGAAGGAAGGGACAAACAGGAACAGATAGTCTTCAATTATGCTATTAAAAGTAAATTAATATATTTTCTGTAGGAAAATTTAAGTTTATTCTTTTATTTCTAGAAAACATTGAAACATTATTTACATGGGTTATGATCATAGCCTGCTTTCCAGTTTCCAACAGTTATAATCTCCATTTCATGTGGAAAAATCTTACTTATTATTTGTCAATATAAAGAATAAAGTGTATCTTAAAAATATAAATTCTGTACTTAAAGTGTAGTGAGAAAATCAAGTAAGGAAAGGGGGATGAGAGGGACCAAAATATTTAATCTGAAAATACAGACTCAGAACCAATTATCTGATAATGATGCTGGAATTCAAAGATTCTAGGAAAAGTCATAAACAAAGAATAGGAGAAATTTCCTTGTCCTGTAGGAGGGTTGCCCGGACTCTTGAGGAATGAGTCAGGCATTCTTGTGTAATGCATAGTGGCACCTTGGGATTCTCCTTCATCAATTCTGGAGAAACTTGTTTAAAACTCACAGTTTCAGTTTCTCCTCTTGGGAATTTCACAAAGCAGCTAAGAATTTCTTACAGAGAAAAAGGCTACCAAAGGTGGTTCCTGAACAGAATGCAATAAGGTAGCCACAAGAGAATTTTTGACAGCAAATTCAAGCAGTTTTAGTGGCTCCATTGGAAAAACTCTGAAAGCCTCTGAGATGAAAACACTGCAGTGATATATATATACTTCCATGTGTATAGCAGCACACTTCTAATAGCTAAATCTTGGAAACAACCAATATGCCCACTGACTGAGGAATGGATAAAAAAGATATAGTCTTTTAATACAATGGGATATTACTCAGTCATAAGGGATAAACTTGAGACCTTTATAGGTAAATGGATGGAACTAGAGAATGTACTCATAAGTAAAATAAATTAGACTCATATGTGTAAGTATCATATTGTCTCCCTGGTGTGAGGAACTGAGAGTAAATAAGGTCTCAAATGCACAATGGGTATTGTGAAATGGAGGAAATTGTTCAAAATGGAAAGAGAAACTACAGTAGTGGAAAGAAGAAAGGAAGGAAGAGGAAAAAACTCCAACATACAGGAGATTATATTGCTAGTTTCTCCTACTTCACTGAAAGGAAATGCTAATGTAATTTGGAGAATTTTTAAGCCCATGTCTTGTATGCTGCATAACTACTTTAAGGGTAACAATACTCAGTGTATTAACTATTGTTATTCACCTATTGTTTTGTTATGAAATTTTGTTTTAACTTTTTTCCTGTAAAATAAAAAATTACAAAGCCTCCTATGGGACTTAGACTTAAAATTACCACCTTAGGTGTACGTGTGATACATATGAATATATATATATATATATATATGCAATTTTTCTTTTAAATACAGAGGAAATTCATTTCTAGATAAGAAGGAATAACAGGGAAATGATTTATCATTCAGCCTGAAATAGGAGAAATAAGTATAAAAACATGTAAATGAACCTCTGCATATTAAGGGATGAATTTCAGAGATCTTTGAGACATAAAAAATTATCTATGGAGCCAGGTCACTGGCTTTGTGAGAACTTGTGAGCCATGGTGTTGCCATAAGGCTGTGGGAGCAAAGCAGCAGTTAGAATCCAGTGAACTCCCTCATTTGAGGAGAAACCCAAGGATCTTGGGAAACAAATGTCCTAGATGTGCAGGACAGAGCACCGAAGTGCAGACGGCTTCATAGAGACCTTCACAGAGGGCGAACTCCAAAGGTCTATAAAGAATCCTGCCCAAATATTTACCTGAGTACTGATGAGCAGATACATGTGATGAAACTATCCATGGTGGGAGAAAGAAAAATCTGAACAAACTAGTGTTAAAATATCCACAGTTCACACAAATCTGGAAAGAGTGCATGTTCCCACCAGTCACTCTGGAAGGCATTAGGATTCATCAGGAATTAGGTAGAGCACACAGAAAACCGCCTGCTTAGTAGTGAGGAAAAATAAACCCCAAATGAAGCACTACAGTGTGTCTCATAAACAAATTATACAAGGATGATCCAGGAGGATCAAACTATTTCTAACAACATGATGTATCCTAGAAAAATGCTCAATAATATTTCAGAAATACAAAAAGTCTAGCACCCAGCAAGGTAAAGTTTATTTCTAAAATAAAGCAAAAGTTTATCAGGTGTGCAAAAAAAGAGGATGGTAAACCCATAGTGAAGGAACAAATTAATCAAAACTAACCCAGAACTAACACAGGTATTTACCCCATCGGTGTTCACAGCTGTGTGATCTAGAGGTTTCTTTTTTAGATGTTATTTTTTGTCTTTATCAACATATAAATGTACCAACAAGGGGTCTCAGCTTCTGGAGCATTCATCATTGAATCCTGCCTTCATGATTTTTAACAACAAAGGAAAGCTGCAGCATTAAAATGTTTACTAAAGAATAAAAGACCATACTATTAGCCTGATTCCAGCCCTCTAAATTCTTGGCCTTAACTTTAGTATCTCTTCAGCTGATCCTTCTCTATTTATAACAGTTGCAAAGATAAACAGGAATCACACCTCAATGACTTGAATAAAAATGGGCTCATAGGATGTGTTGAGAATGAGCATAAAGATCTCAAATATCTTTTACAATATAATTCTTCTTTAGAAAGATAGCCACCATCTTGAATATAGGGGTCATCAGAGACTTCATGAACAAAACTCAAACATCATGGGAAATATTTCAAAAAAACAACAACTGGGATCTCATCTTATTAAAAAAAACTTTTTCACACCAAAAGAAATCACCAACAGAGTGAAAAGATAACCCACAGAGTAGGAAAAAATTTAGCCAACTATTCTTCAGACAAATGATTTCTATCTAGAACATATCAAAAATTAAAAAATAGTCAGACTTCTCAAAATCAAAGACCCAATCCAAACTGGGCATTTGAGATAAATATGGTCTTCTCAGATGAAGAAATACAAATAGCAAATAAGTATATCAAAAAATGTTCAACATCATTGGGCACTTGAGAAATGAAAATTAAAATAACACTGGTGAGACTTCTCATTGCAAAAAGAGCGGCTATCATCAAGAAATCAACCAATAACAAATGCTGGTATGATGTTGGTGGGAAAGAAACCCTTCTCCACTGTTGGTAGAAATGTAGACTGGTGCAACCACTGTGGAAATCAGTATGCAGATTCCTTACAAAACTAGTATTAAAAGTCCCATTCAACCCAGTTATTTCTCTTCTGGGTATTTTCCCAGAGGAATTAAAAAAATCATGTCACTGCAATATATGTGTACCCATGGTTATAGCAGCACAATTTGTTATAGATAAATCTTGGAAACAACCCAAATGTCCATTAGCCAATGAATGAATAAAAAAGATGTGATATTTTTGTACAATGGAGTACTACTCTGCTATTAAAAAGGATGAACTCCAGGTTTTTATAGGTAAACAGATGCAAGTAGAGACTGCACTCATAAGTGAAATAAATCAGACTTGCATGTGTTAACACCATATTGTCTCAGTATTGTAAAAAACTGAAAGAGTGATGAATAAGATCCAAAAGTTACAATAGACATAGTGAAAGGGAAAGAAATGGCTCAAAGGGAAATTATATTGTTTGCACAATCTTGCATGCCTGTATCTAGTAGCCTGAGCAATTACTTGGTGGATAACAATATGCAGCATAACAACCATTATTAAATTCCTGTCATCTTGTTTTGAAATTTTATATTGCCATTGTTGTTTATTGTGATTGCTGTCATCGCTTTGTTTTTGTTATTGTTTTTAATTGTTCGCTTCTTGATTTTTCTGCTTTTATTCTTTTTAAAGTAAAGAAAAAAAAAGAATTTTATTGCCCAACACAGCCATTAGCCACACATTAGTCATTTGCCAGCTCAAGCTATGACCAGTTAATATTGAAAAATGCTGCAAATGAAAATGTGAACCAGATTTTAAATATTCAGCATGAAAAAATAAGAAAATATCTCTTAAATGACTCTTTATATTGATGCCATTTTGGAAATTTTAGGTTAAATAAAACATAGGGAACTAAAAAAATGCTGAAAGGGTAAATAATATCACAAGATCCAAAATGTACAATAGATACTGTGAAACTGTTGAAAAGGAAAGAAAAACTGGGATGGGAGGAAGGTGAACAGAAGGAAAAGAAAAGGAAAAAAATATATATGAGATAGTTAAGATAGTTATCCTACTAATTTCTATTAGTTTATTGAAAAGAAAGTTTGTGTTTATATTGCTTGATCAATTTTTCATGCCTATATATTTTAATCTGAGAAACTACTTTGAAGATAACAGTATGCCATGTATTAACCATTATTACACACCTATCTTGTTTTGAAATTTTTATCATTGTTTTATTGTTTTTTCTCTTTGAAAATTAAAAAAATGTATAGCTAGTTAAAGTCAAAGTTTGGTGGAAGATTTCTATGACATTATATAGTTTTGTGTAAATCATTTAGCTAGACATATTTTAGACTTGGTTTCTTATTGTCTTGTTGTAACTAATAGAGTCACTCTATAATTGCACTCTATATATTGTGTATATGCATATTGTAATAATTTCTAGTTAAAAGGGAGAATAAAATAAAGATTTTAATTCTGGTTTCCCAGTATTTGTGGTTTAATTTCAAACTTGTCTTAATTGTGGATTGAAAATCGGTTGGTATTTCAGATTACTTGGAGGAGAACTGCTAGTGTGTTGTGAATTCACATGACTGAGGAGAAGATGCGAGGGATTCTGTCTTCTTCCATCACAGGTGCGCAACATTTGATGTTTGACAGAAATACTCACAGCTTGATTTTTGTCTGCTGCCGCATGGGGACAGAGTGGGCTGTCATCTGATACACAGCTGAGAAGAATAAATCTTAGAGGTTTTCAATGAGGATGGTCACTCTCATGTTGTAAAAAGGAGAGATGACTGTGTGGAATTTGGCTGGTACTTCTGAAAGATGCACCTGCACCACATGTAGGTCAGGTAAGGAGACAGATCTGACCTGAGCCTCCTAAATCCTGTCCAAAGAGGACAACTTGGAAGGGCCATGGAAGGACAATAACAATTATTATCTGAAAGTATGATCTATTTCAAGGGAAGCCTCTTGTGTCACAAGAATATTCTTGTGTCATGAAAATTCCTAGTACAATCTTTGAAAAAATCCATAAAAAATAGCTATGCGTCTTTGAAGGAATCCATAAAAAATAGCTATGAGAGAAACAATCAGAATAATATATATTTTCTAGGCCCCTAGAGAGCATGGTGACATCCAATGGCAGCAAAGACAATGAAGTCGTTCTTGCTTTTCTAACTTCACTTACTGTTTCTCAGTTTGCATTGCCAAAGCTCAACTAGGGAAAGGAGAAAATTTAACTCTAAATGTACTTCAGAATTTTGATGATTTCAAGGGTTTAATATTCCATTTTCAGAACTGAGACATCGTGCATGCATGCGTGCATGTGAATATTGTGAGTATGTGTGTGTGCACGACATTGAAAAGATTCAGTGGACTGATTTTTACCTTACCTGGGTAAAATGTGAGGCAGAAGAAAAACCCTTCTGAAAATTCCTTAAAGCAATACTGAGGTTAACAAAGTTAACTTCTTATTGTATCCAATAATTTTTCTTGCTTAAGGTGTAAATTGTAACATAATTTTTTCAAAATCTCTTTCAACTTGTTTTATTCTGCAATATGTGATTTTTGACTGACTCACCATTGTGGTGCTTGTTTCTTTGTGTGATATGTAACATATCTGTGTAAGTTCTCTTTGTGATGTAGGTCTCATATAGTCATTCTGAAAGAACATCTTGGTTATTCAACTTGAAATAAAAATGAATTTTGATTCTTCCTCCAAACTATCTATTAGGCATGATTAGTTGTTTTATTTCCCTTAGGTAAAATCCCATTTGTGACTGAGGAATTACAGCTACCAAAGAATTTCTGGAATAGTCAGTTTTAAACTCATTTCTCATTCCTTTTCATAAAGTGTTTTTAAGCTTATTTCCCTTACATTTTAAAACTCCATCACTGATATGGTTCTGAAATTGATGTGGAATATCTACCTTGCTTCAGGCTTCTAATTACTAATACGATTTCAATTCCTTCATTGTTACCGGTTTTTGGAATTTTCACTTCTGTTTTTAAAATATGGAAAGTGAAAAACAATATTTGGAGGAGGGGGTCAAGTGCTATATTTTACTCAGCATTTGGTACATAGTATCTTCAATGGGAAAGAAGATTTTTACTATTAGCCTGAAATTATTATTATTATATCATTCCTGTTAGCTATTGTCTAGTATTCCTTATTCAACTTTCCTGTTGCTAGGACAAAATGTCTGGCATACCCAGTTGAAAGAAGGAAATGGTTTATTTGCTCGTGGATTCAGTCCACAGTTGGCTGGTTCCATTGCTGTGGTTTGTGGAGAGGCAGTTATGGCAGAATTGCATGACTGAACAAAGCTGCTCACTTTATGGTGCCAGGAAGACAGAGATCAGGTAAAGAGCACCTTGAGAGATGTGCTTTCTAAAAGCATATCCTTGGCGTCCACCACATAACAGCACATTTGGCTATGAACATTGATAGGTTAATCTGCTGATAAGTACAGTGTCCCTACTATGTAGTAACTTCTCCAGGAATCTCTTAATCTAGTCAAATTGACAATTAAGATAAACTGGCAAAATCCCATGGTATGATTATACCATAATTAATTTAGCCATTTCATGCAATGGAAACTTAAATCACTGCCAATTTTTCTATGCTGTGAAAAATTCTTCAAGTAATGTTTTGCCATATCTTCTTTAAACACATATGCAATCAATCCTCTCTCTCAACCACTTTGTACAGCTTCCAGAGTAATTATACCAATCTACACTGACACCAACAGTTCTTTCCTATATCTTTGTGGACATATAGTAATATTAAATTTCCATTTTCCTTGATGGTGTTTCTTTCTTATAATCTGATGAGTGAAAAATGTGTCTTCTTTTAATTTTTATTTCACAGAATCATTAAGGAGGGTGAGCATACTTGTTTTTTCATATTGGCTTTTAACATTTCTGTGGAATGTCTGATTATATTGCTTTACAAGTTTTTCTATTGGTTTTATTTTATAACTTGTTTTGACTTTTAAAATTATTTATATATCATAAGCATGAGATCTTTGACTGTTATATATTAGAAATATTCTTCATAAATGTCTTGCTTTTTAATGCAAAGATTCATTTTCTCAAGATCACAATATACTTTGTGTGCGCATGAGATTCTGGTAATCAAAACCAGTCTCACGCATGCCAAGCAAGTGAGCTGGTGAGCCACATCCACAGGAAAAACTTGTTCTGAAATGTATTGCTTGCAGAACACTTATTTTTATTAACATTTGGTTTAAAATTAACCTGATTACATGTGTGTGTGCAAAGTTGCTGTAGAGATCCGACTTTACTTTTCTGAGTAGCTGATTCACACACATTGCTTTGAAATGCCTTCAGGATTCACTAGATGATTTGAATAATACTTTACTTCAAGTTTAAATTTTTAAACATATATATATATATTTATATATCATTAGTGTTTTATTATCCTATCCTTTTTCATCTCTGTTAGCAGGAATATGCTGTCTTCTTTTTTTGTGGTTGTTTTGGAAAAGTTTTATGCAATGAAAATTATGTATTCCTGTAGAGTTCAGTAGAATATACCTATGAATGCATATGTGTATGCCTTCTTTTTCAGGTGATATTTTTAATTTCCTTCAAGATAGGCATTATTTTTTGCAGTGCTAGGATTTGAATCTAGGGCCTTAGTTCATTTTGTGCTATGATAACAAAATGCATAATGTTCAGCATTTTATAAAGAAAAGAAACAGACAAATATTTTGGAGTTATATCACACAATGGAATAACATTTAGCAAAAAAAAGAGCTACAACAGCATGCAGGAATGTGGATAAATCAAATAAATATGACAAATGAATCTATACAATGTGTCTCCATTATATAAAGTACAATATTGTGTGGAAGCTTATCTATGCCACTAGTGCTGCAGAAGAACCAATATCAAACCAGATGGATGACTCTTTGCACTGAGGAATCTAGACGGCAACATTTATTGTGCTAGCAGGCTGATGGGAATCAGTTCGAAATCACCAGCAATTGGTCAGTTTGGGTTCAGTTTAAATACAGTTTGCAAGCAGAAGCGCAAGGCCGGTGGCAGGTCATTATAGGATTGGTTACATGAATTGAATTAAGTTGAATATTGTCAGAATTAGGCAAGCTATTTATAATTAGATTTACTTAAAGAGAATTGTTTACCATAATGCAGGAACATCTTGGGAATTGATCCACTTTGTCCCACACAAAGACCTTGAAGCAAGCTAGAAACAATCCATACTCTTTTAACTAAGAAAAATACAAGATGGATGTAGTCAAACTGACCCAGCACATTATCAGAAGAAAGGCACCATGGACTCAGACAGTCAAGGCTGACTCAATTTAGCAGAGTGCTTAAGTGACAGGTGGCAGGAGCATAGGCAGGGGCCATTATTTAATTTTTAACTTGCTATAACATATCTGTAAGTCTGCTATTCTATAGCTGTGCCTTACTATCTATCTAATTACACCCTTACGCTAGCAGCAGAATAATACTTATCCCTGGAGGTGGTATGACTTATAAGAGGAAATAAGGGAGACTTGAATGCATTTAATGCTCTGTTTGTTAATTGGATGTTGATTATACTTGGTAATAATTTATCAAGAAGTTAACTTATGAAAAATATCCTTTTATATGATATACTTCACTAATATATTTTTAAAAGGATGATATCTCTTGATTATGGATTTAAGATATTTTTATGCCTTCAGATATTATGAGGAATAGCTTGTTCTGGTAGAATAAAAAGAACAAAATTCAGGTTTAAAATCTAGAGCAGATTTTTAGTTTGACAGAGCCTTGCACATTATAGTTGGTGAATAAATACATAGGTGTTGATGCACCTATTTTATACTATTGATCATCTTAAAGCATGGTGTTAAATAACACAACAGGATATATATTTGCAACAAAGCAAGGAGACACAAATTATATTTTATAAAACGCCTTAAAGGCTTTCCCTTGGAGTATTGAGTAGTGCCTAATGTATGTTTCTTAAAAACCTGGAAGGCTGATAGTGTCAATTAATGCGCACATATTCAGTTCTGAAGGACACTGCTAACTGCCTGATTTATCTCTATTAGTAAATTCTATTTGGCTTCAGCCCTCCTTTTAAATGGTGTTTATTGAATTTACCAAGGACAGTAATTTATTATTATTATGATTCATTGCTCTACCAGACTAGTAGTTTGATTTTTTTCATAAAGAGGATAACTCTTAGAGTGATTGCATAATTTATGTTATTTACGAAAATATTTCCTTAGCAAATAAATAACCATTGTTACCTTAGGGCACAGAGAGACATATTTGGAGTACTTCAGGATTTTTAAACCTAATGTATGATTATCTGAATTAAATCTTAGAATCATACATATTGAAATTATTTTACAATTTAAAGTTTATATTAAATTCAGTCTGCATTCACTAGTTTGCAATTTGTTTGTCATATTTCCATTTAAGGATTTGTTTAAGCATGAACTGAAAATTAGCAGTCTTTCTTTTGAAGACCAGATTTTGCTTTGTCGCTTAGGCTGACCTTGAACTCAATATGTAGAGCAGGCTGGCCTCAAACTCATGGCAATCCACCTAGCAGACTCTTCACAGGCTCATTTTTGGATTAATTTATAGGTAAGTTTCAGATGATTCCGTTTAGGTACTCTTTGTAGGTAAGTGCACTAATCTATTACATATCAAAAACATAAATGTTAAGGGAATATTTTATGTTATAGTAACTATGTGAGTGTGTGTTTGCATGTGTGTCAATCAGGTTTCTTATAGGAAATATTATGTATTGCATTTTTTACAGGCAATGCATATGCAGTTCATATATATATATATATATATATATATATATATATATATATATCTCCCCATATAGGCCTAGTAAATGTTTTAACTGAATGTCATGATTATATTGAACTTTAAAAAATAACTGCCATATTTTCTTTATGTTCAAATCTAATGTATGTATTTTGTTCAAATCTAATTTACCTGTGTTACCTTTTAAAATATTTCTATTTTCTTGACTTGGGAGCTCAATATTTTCTCACTTTTTTCACAGAACTCTAACTTAATTTTCCCCACAATCATCTTTCCAATGAGTTTACATGCCCTCTCTCGATGCAAACCCAGCAAAATGTCTTGAGCCTGTTCTGTTTTATTAGACTGTCTTCTGTATTGATCCCCAGGTGGCTCTCTGAGTCTTTGGTGAGGAAAGCTCTGGAGGACTGAGATAGGTTTAAAAATCTAGCTGCATTTTAAAGACATCAAGTACCAGTCTCTGAAAATACACCAGGGAAAGCAGAGTAAATGAGAGATGTGAAGAAATAAATGTTGCAGCGGTTGAGGCTTTGGCTATTACAGTTTTCTAATGCAAACCCACAGGTGTTGGATTTCCGAGAGTACTCTGGAGATGCTGCAGAAAGAAATGAAGAAAACTGAATTTGAAGGGACTCGTGACTGATTATTATTTCTTAAAAGCATATTTTAGGTTTGTTAAATATAAGAAAAAAATTGGCTGACTTATGTCAAAACAACATTTTAAAAGGCAATTGGCCTGCTAGTCTTAGAAATACAAGTTAATTTGGTTTGATAGAGAAGTTGGAGTGTTTTTCATTAAACCAAGGACCAGAAACAATAAAAAGTGTTAGTCTAACCTAGTCTTCTTCAATATCATCTACTACAACCATTCATAATGTCATGTACTTTTAATAGTTAGGGAATGTCTAATAGAAAAAATAGATTAATTTCTCAGTTACCTTTTATAATGAAGATTAGTTAAAATGCTTAATTATCTTGAAATATCACTTACAGACTTAACCTCCTCTCACCTCTCTTCTTTTTTGTTCCTCAAATCTTTCAGGATAAGAGTCACTCAATTCTTGATCTTCAAAGACTTCCCATAACAATGTGGAAATTTTGGGGTAAATATTTACAATTAGCACTTCTTATGATTTTAACATTTGTTTTCCATTTCCTAAAGTTTTATATGCTTCTAAGAAAAACAGCATAATTTTAAGATCTCTTCTCTGTAAGACTGATTTTAGTGATATGATCTCACAAAACTTACGATCCTAATACTTGGAAAAACTAAACAATAATAATATCCATAATTAAGTTTAGAAACTTTATATTTAATTTTAAAATTTACTTAAGTTCTTTCTGTGCTTTCATTAAAATTTATAATTCAGCTTTTCCAAAGATCCTGATACAATAGTAGCTGACAATTCTGTAAAATATCCAACCTTCTTGCAAGTGTTATGAAGAGTAAACATATAAGACAAAAGAGCTAACATTTACTCAGATTTTGTGATATTTTTAATATACTGTAACATTACATTTTCAACTTAATTTTCCTTTAACACATTATGAAATGCAATAAAATATATAGCCAACTACTTTGTTAAAATTGGAAAGCATAACATATTTAAATATAATATTCATGAAATTTCATGAAAGTGTGTATTCTTACATCAACTGAATACCAAAAATTTTCATTATCGTTGCTGGATGAATTTGTTAATAAAGTAAAAACTCCTTCATATTATATCATTCTAGCCAAGAGTTTGTTTAAATGACAGAATAATAAATTATAACATATGTAAAATATAACCTTTTAAAAAATATTGTACCATGAGTATTTCTTTTAACCTAATTTCTTCCAGATATATCCGTGTTGACACAAATGACAGGATTTTATTGTTTTTATGTTTAAATGACATTCCATTGTGTATATAAAACTGGGAAAGAAAGACAAATACTGCACATTCTCACTCATATATGAAAGCTAAATAAGTTTATCTCATAGAAATAGAAAGTAGAATAGTGATTGCCAGATGCTTGGGAGAGTGGGAGAGGAGAATTAGAAAGATAAAACTTATATATATATATAGTAATTAGATAGAAGAAAAAGTTCTAATGTTCAATAGAAGAGTAGCATGATGATAATGAACAATAGTTTATTTTATATTTCAAAATATTTGTAAGAAATGATTTTTGAATGTCCCCACCACTAAGAAATGATATATGTCCATGGCAAAATGTACGTTATTTGTCCTTATTTGATCAGAACATTACACATGTATTGCAATATTATATTATTCTCCATAAGCATGTATGTTTATATGGGCTAATTGATTTAAAACTTTGAAGTATTTACTTAAAATAGGTTGTATTTATTCACCAACCTTTGAGTTTGATCTCATTGTATGAAATTTTCCTTTGCTTTTTTTCATAAACTACAATCATGATAGGCTGTGTATGATTTCCAGTTTTGTTGATGAGAAAGTAAAGCATGACTCTAAAGACACTTGGGAAACAAGCTGAGAACAGGAAACGAGCAGCTGTTTTACTGCATTTTGTCTCCTCCTTCAATCTCCTCCCTCAGTCTTGTTTTACTTTACTTTTTAAATCACTCAGGTAACTAGTTTTTTATTTTTATTTTTTGTCTGGGATTTTTTTAAACAGTGGAGAGATAAGGTGGAATGGGTTTACACTGCTACAGTGGAATGACAATCTTGCCATCATGTTTTTACTTTATCTTTGCTCTTATATTAAAATTGAAACACACAATAATGGTACACAAAATTCCCATAATCCTTTACCAAGTTACCAAGTTTATATGCTGTTTTACCACATTATCATTCCCTCTCCCCATGCGTGGATAAATGTGAATGTATGCATATACGTTCTGGAGTTGTTTAAAGTGTTCTGTGCCACAATTCACCCCTGTAAAGTAACTTTATTCTCATTGCAATTCATCAGTTGTACAGTGATGTGTTGAAGGTACACAGGTCTAACTGATCATCAAATTATCACCCACTACCTTCATCTTCCATTGATATTAGTCCAACTACATCATACATTTTACTTCCTTTGGTTGGCATTTCCACTGTGAGGAAAATATTTTATTTCTCCTTTATTTTTTATTTAAATATGCATTTCAATTTAAAAAAGCAGATTGACTTCTTTTATCCAATGGGTTACAATCCTTAATTAATTAATTTATTTTTGTCTTTTTGAGACTGAGTTTCACTATGTGATTCAGGCTGGCCTTAAACTAACTGTGTAGCCCAGGCTGGCCTGGAACTCACAGTGATCTTCCTGCCTCAGCCTCCCAAGTGCTAGGATTACAGGTGTGCCACATCATGCAAGGATAACCCTTGATTCTTAAATTTTATTTTTTATTGTACTTTTTTCAAATTTTAATTTTTATTAGTACATATTTGCAGTACATGATTATATTCACCATGGGGAGTTGAAAAAAAATATATATATATATAGAGAGAGAGAGAGAGAGAATCTCACATTTAATGCTTACAATTTATTTTTGGTGTTCAAAAATTTTTCTAGATTTATCCAATGTTAACTCTCTTCCAGACAGCTCTGTTGTGCTTTGATGTGTTTTTATAATTATTTGAGTACTTAATTATTTCAGTCTTAACATTGGAGTCAGCTGTTTTCCTGAAGAGTGATACTCCTTTTTAGTAGAGAAAGGTATTAAGAAACCAAGACCTACATGCTGAATATGTTATGCTTCTAGGGCCCAGGGCTCAGCAACACTTAGAAGAACCCACAGCATTACTCTTCCTCTCCAGGTCTCCTTTTTATGCTGATAAGAATCCTCAGGTGGGCCAACTACTCTCAGCACCATGCTGATTTATTTCAGCTAGTGTTAAGTTGACCAGATTTAATCTACCACATATACTTAACTTTATAATAAAACTGCTAAAATATTTTGCTATGTATCCATAGGATTTTATGTAATCACCAGAAACTCTGTTTGAGTCACATGCTCTCCAATATTTTATATTGTCATCTTTCAGGATTTTTATATTGTTGTTTTCATGTTTGGCCTTTTTACTATTTCTGAAATGTTATCACAATTAGGTTTTTAAAAAAGTTTTCCTGAAGAAAACTGATGTTGAATCTTTGACACATTAATATTCAGAAGTTGATAATTTCTAAAAATTTGAGACTTTTTAGATATTTTATTGCCTTGTAACTTTTTTCCATTTTAGTCAGTACACATAGTTGCTAAGATTTCTGTAACTTTAAAATTCAATCTATTTCAAAACAAATTTTGTTTCATGTGCTTACAAATGAAAATATGTTTTGCAGTTTGTAGCTATAACGTTCCATATATTCCAAATAAATGAGCTTGGTTGATTTTGTTATACCAAGATTCCATTTAATTTTCAATTATTCTTGTATTTGTTTCATTGAATACCAAGAAATTCTTGTTAAATTATCCAGCTATGATAATGAATTTGTCTACTTTTCACTTTTATTTCTATTAATTTTTGCTACGTGAATTTTGAGGCTCTTTTGCTAAGCACATGCACATATGGGATTGTTAAATTTTCTTGATGATTTTATCTTTATGAATATTTATAGATATGGTAACATGTCTTGTCTTTAAGTTTATACTGTATTACAATATTATAGCCATGCCAGATACCTTGAGATCAATATTTACGTGGCATATCATTTTTCCATGCCTGTGTTCTATTCCCTGTATCTTCTACTTTCTGAACTGGGTGCAAGTTCTTTTTTGTCTTTCTTTTTTTTTTAATCAGGGAATGAACTAATGGCCTAGCTCTTGCCAGGCAGGCACTTATGCCACTGAGCTAAATCCCTGGCCTTCTTTTATTTTCTTGATTAAGTAATTGCTACTGAGTTACTATCTTCAAGTTCACTGAAGACTTTCTGTCCTTTATAGTCTTCCATTAATCCCATTCACTGAATTTTTCCTCTGGAATGCTATATTTTATATTTAGAGACTTCCTATTTGGTTCTTTTAAAGGTATATGACATTTCTCTCCTGACACTCCCCATTGGTACATTCATCATGACTATGGTTTTAAAGTCTTTAAATATATTTCTTTTTTTTTTAAATATATTTCTAATAGCTGATCTAAATTCTTTGCTTGTTAACTTTATCATCTGGATCATTTCAGTGTTGATTTCCATTCTCAAGTATGAACCAAATTTGACCGTTTCACGTCTAGTAATTTTAGATTACTTAGTAGATATTTTGAGGTCTATGATGCAAAGATTCTGCACTGTTTCCATCTGCTGAATATCATTGACTTTGTAGTAGCAGGCAGTTCTACATTAACTCAACTCAAATAGGCACCAGCTGAAATCCCCAAACAGCTTGTGTTTTTGGTGTTATTGGCGTCTATTTGTACATGTACAGTCTGGAGGACGACCAAATATTTGAATCCATTTTACATACAGATTTTGGAGCTGCTTATTCTTCGATCTTTTTGTTTTGGGGGGGATTGGTTCCTCAATTTTCAGCCACTCAGGAAGCCTATAACTTAGATTCTGAATGCTCAAGCCAGTAAGACTGAGGCTTCCCTTGAACACTAACAATTCTGTCTTGTGAGAACTAAGAAATGCTCTCAAGTGAGGTGTTTAAATGCCCAGGAAGTGAGATTCCTGTATTTCAAAACTAGAATTACTTTGTTTTTGCCAGCTTTATATTTTCCTCATGAGCCATATAAAGGGAAATTACAACATAATGAAGAAAATACCTATACCAAAGTGGTAACATTAGAATCCATTAACCTATATACTAACCAAACAAAATTGATGTTTAAGTTTTCATGACATTGAAAATGATAGTTGACCTTGGTAATTCAAAGTGTGAATTATTTGTAGCCAGAATTCAGGGTTTATCATTATAGGTGAAATGTAAGGTTCTGAAAAATAAAATCAATATTCTGCTATTCTATTTATTGTTAATGATATAAATTATCATGTCTGTGAAATTGCTACCTGGGAATATACATTACACTCCTAAGTAGATTTATATAGTAACAGTCTTCAGTTATACTGACTTAACTATTACATTAACAAAACAGAAATATATAATCTTTATCATTTTTTGACAGTTTCTATGAATATAAATTGCACAGAATCTTTAAAATTCATATGTTGTTTGCTATGACTAAACAAAGATACAACAATTACATTTCTTTAAATATGTGGTTTACATTTAAATCAGACTTGTAAATTATCACAAAGCATATGTAAGGAACAGAGAAAGTCCAGAAATTTATTTTTCATACTATGAGATTTTAAGAAATATATTTGTTATTTCAGTTGACATGTATGGAGAAGCATTCAGGTTTATTCATTACTTATTTATTGTATCTCTGAGAGACATATGACAACTTACCATGACATGTAACCTCAGAATACTTACATTTTATTTTTTTAGAAATTAAGTTGAATGCATGACAAATTGAAAGCGTGGACAATATGTAAAGTTTTAAAAATCAACAAGATCTAATTTGTGGCTAAAATGTAGTTATATTAATTCAGATAGTCATTTACCAAACACAGTTATTCGAAGCATTTACCCTTGTAAATACACTATATTAGTCAGTAGATGGCACACATTGTACATTAACTGTTCCACCCTGTTATCACATACTTTAGAACAGAGACCATCTGTTTTCTCAAAAAGATGCATTATCTCCTCATTTGCAGTTTAGTGTTAACTTGTGAATTATTTAGCGATAATCAAACAAGGTGATATTTCATCTTCATTTAGTTTATAGAACAGATTCAGTGGAGTATAAGAGAGGATAAAAACACATTGAGTGATTCCTTAGCAAGCTTCAGCATCTAGAATAAACAATCCTGAGGGAATTTTTTCCTGCTTTGGCTATAGGTTTGCTCAGGAGGACCAAAGCATTTTGGATGGAGTTTCTGAGTGCCTTCAGTGAATTTCAGAAGTATATAATAATCATTTCCTCAAAAACATGATTTTAGGTGCATAAATTCAAGATCAAACAATCAAGTAAATGAGCAAAGAAAAACAATTAAATTTATTTTTACGTTGTCTATTTAAAAAGAGCACTGCAAGAGCCTAATTGGAGTGTCTCTTTATGCAAAAAAGCATACTAGCCTTCACAGGCTTCCCTTTGAGTGATTTAAAAGGAAAATTTGGCTAGTAATGTTCTAACATGGTGCATAGCTGAGCATATTTGATGTCAGCCTGATACCCATCTGTCAGCCTGGCCTGCTGCCTATTCCCAAGGTATTAGGCCACTCTGCAGGGTCTGATTTATGCCTGTTAGAGTTATCACCAAGGAGCTAAGTTATACAATATATACAAGTGAACACATACAGAAACAAACTTACTTCCTACAGGTCATCAGTCAAAATGGATAGATTAGATGTACATTTTTATCCATTCTTAGTAGACTATTTTCACATGTGAAACATAGAATAACTTTCTGAAACAGAGGCTAATGCCTTTTTAATCATGAACTTGCTTTAGGACCAAGTGTATTTGGAGGAAGCAGAATAACTATGTAGATTTCATTGTTATATTAATATCCTTTTTCTTGAACAAAGCAACTAACCACTCAAATGATGCACATCTTAAATTTTTGCATATATTAGTTTCTTAAAAAAGAAAGAAATTGAAATATACTCCTCTAAAGAAATAAAGTTCATCTGTTTTATGTTTTTCTAGCTTAGATATGTTTTATTTTAAATAATGTTTTCATTTTCAAAGAAGAGTAAAATATTGAAAATAAAAATGCTACTTTGCCATTTGATGTATTTCGTATCTGTGTTTGGAATTGTAGAAGATCAAGAATATTAATGAAAACGATATTCATCCAGCTTGTTTAATAATGTTCAAAATTAGTTTAGCAAAGGAAAATTATCAGCCAAAAAGAAAAAAAAAACTTCCTGGTTTGACTATGTAGATGGAGCTGGGTATGGGGATATGGATATGGCATTTCTGAGTGAGACTGTCATTCTATCTCCTGACTTCCACAGATATTAAGCAGCACAGTGGTGGCTGTCACTGACGAATGATTGCATTTTGTGGTTCATTCTTCCATACTCTAGATTGCTGACATTATTTGCAACGTATTTTCCTTTTAAAATTGTTTCTTAGGGAAAATTGAGGAATATATATATTGTGATTATAGAGCTAGGTATGTACCAGGTAAAATTCTAGCTATTATATGTACGTAGTAGGCATAATTTGCTTAAGCAATTATCTATCTGTACCTCAGGGTTGTGCCTCAAAACTTCCTTTATGCGTTGGCTTCCATTCCACATTTCCCCTGGTTTAAGCCAGCACCGATTCAACAGATTAAAAAGAAATCGTATTCTTATTTTGAAAGGATTTGTCCCACCCAGGTACTTTGAATTAATTAGCTGCTTCAGGGAAACATATTTTCATGGGCAAATAAACTGACATATTTTTTTTAAATAAAAAGTCTCCAATTTCCTTTATCAGAGACAGGAAATGAATATCAGGAATACTGTGAGTCTGCTTCACTGTAATGACAAGAGACATAAAAATCAAACTGACACTCTTGCCTCATATATATAGAGGTGATCTTCAGCCACAAGCAACTCATTATATTTGTAGGTGCAAAATTTTGTATCAAGTTCATCTTATGCTCAAAAGCCAGCTGGCTGGCATTAGGGGAAACTAGGGAGACTTTGGCTAATTGGGGGTTAAAATATTGCTATGTAAAATATATGTATGAAAACAGTGTGTCTTTTTATAATTAAATATAATCATTTTGATTAAGACAAGAAACAAACTACAAATACATATACCCACTCTTCATTTCTCACATTTTTCTCCATCCCAAAACCTGCCTCAGTCCTCTCGAGCTCAGCAAACACACTAGGCAGCATGTAATCATGTCACTCTGTCACCAAATCTCCTTCTCAGTGAAATTTAGGTGTCTAAATAGAAAGGAATGGTGGCAGATTTTTTTCCTCTTTCAGCAAAAAGCCAAGGAAATGCTTTCAGAAAGATGAAAACTACACTTTTGTGTCATCACAAATCATCTGTATAACATTTGGTGCACAAATATTGAACCTCTTTGTGTTGGCTGTTTATTGTTAAGGTGGGGACAGGAATACATTTTCTGTGTCAATACTTGATTAGGTGAAAAATCCCCTGCAAGTTGAAGCTGAGTTGTCTGTGAAAAATGGGTTGTGTTGAAGACAGAAGTCTTCATGAGATAACTAATATTGTTTAAGAAAAATCAGTATTTAACACCAAAATGATGTTAATATGCTTGAATATATATTACATCTAATATGTATTCCAGAACTTTAAACAATTTAAGTACTCATTTAGACATTGGCTGTGCCGAATCTAGGTCAAGAAATATCCATATTAAAATGCTGAAATATAAATGTTATTATAAAATTAGAACTTTCATTTATTATAAACAAAGTACTATGTAATTTTATATTATAATAAATGTTTTTCTGTCATAACAAGCATGTAAGTTACATTTTACATATGGTATATCTGAAGGGAAAATCTGACTCAACGGTATAGACCCCTAGTTCAAAACCAAATCTCATTCATTCAAGTTTAAATCAGATTTTAATGTGCGCCCTTTGCTAATACCCTAAATTCAATTTATATGCTACAAAATTTTGATTGTTTTCTACTTCTAAGATGGACATTATTGCTTATGTTACTGGCTAGGCTTTTAAAATATCTGTCAGTTCACCTACTGGGAGATCGTCATTGAAATTCACTAGTTTTTTTCCAACTGCCCAGACGTACATATTATTTGCTTCACTATGGATACTTAAGATAATGGAATAAGTATATTCACATATAACTAAAATTTCCATATTGTACTTTACATTTAGTTTTAAAAAGGCTGGTGGGTGAAAGTATCTTAATTATAAAAGACATTTTTTAATGGGTAGCAGCATTTGAAATATTAGTAGTAAACTAAATTTTTATTTTAAAAAGAAGCTCATGATCAAAATTTAATAATTAGGTTATTAGAGCTCTAAATACCACTCCCATCACTTTTTTCACATGTCTACCTGTCAGATTTTTGCTCTTTTAAAACAGCAAATTCCAAAGCAAAACATCCACATTATGAAGTAACAGACGACCCAAAAAGTCCTATGAATGAATGTTTAAAACTTTTAAAGTATATAGGAATGTTTAGAGTGCTGACCCAGAAAATCGCCATAAGGCGAAGATGTCACAAGGCTTCTTTTACACTAGAGGATCCACGCAGAAATTCGCAGAAATATCTTCATGAGCA
>PVJX010018941.1:0-35664 GCA_004027295.1 Dolichotis patagonum
CTTGCTTGGTGGTTTTATCTCATGTGTATCTAGAATGTCTTTCAGTATTCTTTGTAGAGTTGGTTTGGTTTTCATGAAGTTCTTCAGCTGTTCTTTGTCATGGAGGTATCTTATTTCTCCATCCATTTTGAAGGACAGTTTTGCAGGGTATGTCAGTCTGGGTTGGAGGTGGTTTTCCTTTAGGATGTGAAATACTTCACTCCATGCTCTTCTTGATTTCATCATTTGTGTTGAGAAGTCTGCCATGATTCTGATAGGTTTTCCTTTATAGGTGATCTCTCTTTTCTCTCTAACAGTTTTTAGTATTCTGTTCTTATGGTGGATTTCTGGGATGGTAATTATTACGTGTCTAGGTGTAGTTTTATTTTGGTTATGGCTGTTTGGAGTTCTTTATGCTTCAGTTATCCAAGTGTCAATTTCTCCTCTCATGTTTGTGAAATTTTCAGCTATTATTTCTGTAGATATCCTCTTGATATCATTTGGGCCATCCCCTTCTTTTTCATTTATCCCTATCAATCTTATGCTTTTTTTCTTTGCATCATCTTGCAGGTGTTCAATTGTTATTTCCTGATTCTTTGTTATTTTTAAAAGATCTTGTCTTTCCTGTTCACTGGTTGCAATCTTATCTTTGAGGTCTGAAATTCTATCTTCACTTTCATTAAGGCAGTTTTGGAAGTTTTCAATAGCATTTTTTATTTCCTGTATATCTCTTTGAATCTGCTTTATGCATTCTGTTTGTTTCTTATAGTGTTCATTTAGGGATTCTATCTTTTTTCTTTGTTCCTCTAATTTTTTAGCTGTGTTTTCACTAGATGCATTCACTATTTCTTTCACTATTTTTATCCATTCTTCTTGTACCTGGGCAAGTATTTCTGATTTGAATTTCTCCATAGCTTCCCCTAGTTGCATCTTTATTTTATTTGATATCATTTCAAACATTTCAGGTGTATGGCTTCTTTTTTCCTCTATGTACATGGCTTCTAAGCTTTCTTGGGGAGGGCTGAAGCTTTGAGCCTGCCTTTTGGTCTTTCCTTTTGTCATTTTTCTATATTTCCTTGCTTTGTGTGGTGTTACAAAGATTCCTCTGCATGTGCGGTGAATTACCTCTTGCACCCTCAGTTCCTGGAGCAGTGGTGGCTCCCCCACAGGCTCTTGGCTCCCTCGCAGGGTCCTAACTCCCCTCTGTGGGCTCCTGGTTCCCTAAGTTGTAAGTAGGATGCTGGGTGTGGTCACCTCGGGCGGGCCGTGCCACCTTCTTTTGTCCCAGGCCGGTCTCTGGGAGGTTCTCTGCGGGTGAAGTGTGGGCCTACTGGTCCCAAAGAGTCAGGCCTAGATGCTGGTCTCCGCAAAGTTCCCAATCCAAACAGCCCAGGCCGAGCTGCTGGTCTCTGGGAGGTTCCCTGTGGTTGAAGGGCGGGCCTACGGGTCCCAAACAGACCTGGCCGAGATGCCGGTCTCTGGGGGATTTGGTGGTATTTAAAATGCAAGGTGGGGGAATATCATTCAAGAAAAAGTTAAGTGTGAGAAACAATGAGGAGAGCCATGAAGAACAACATGTAATGAAAGTTAGATGAGACTCTCTCATGGAGAAAGAGAAGGTTAGATAGGGAGTTATGACAAGAAACAAGGGAAGTGGGGCTTCAAGGAGCCCAGTTAGCATGGTGACATGACAGGACTGCACCATCCAGAGATCTCATGGTTGAGGGGGCATGTAGTAGAAGGGAGATAGCTCTGTCAAAAAATGTGCCTCATGGACCATAGTGCTTGGGGCATACAGGAAACCCAATGAGAGAGAGCAGGAAAATGGTAGTGGATCAAGTCCTCCATCTTACCTCTTTCTGTATGACAAGGTTTCCAGGGAGGAATGTATTAGAACCACTTCACACAGCAGTGGAAGATGAGGCTTGGTAAAGGACTGACCTTAGTGAATGGTTTAGTTCCAAGATAATGGTTTTCAAAGCACCAAAGAAGAGATCTCTTGCTCTTATGATTATAAAATGAAATGTGGCATGGCTGTCCAGGGAATCTACTCAGAACATATAATGTAATATATTTTCAGCTTTGTCTGAAACAGTCTGTTACAGTCTAGCTTTGTCAGTATCCTACAGGACCTAGGATCAAGTTCAAGCAGCATTTGGTATTTTTTTTTTTGTACCAGGGATTGAACTCATCACCTCATGCTTGCCGAGCAGGCACTTATTCCACTGAGCTAAATCCCCAGCCCAAGCATTTGGTATCCTTGAGAAGATCCCCATTGGAAAGAAGTCATGTGGAAAACCTTGCCCTACACTACCCACATTCTCCAGTGATTAAACTATAGATATTAAAGCAGTACCCATTGTAAAAACCATAAGTGAGAGTGCTTTGGTTTTAAAGGGCAGAAAAGTAAATCAAATTAGGTTCAAGCCAAACAAATAAGACAAGGAAGGCATTTACATAACCAAACAATTAAGTTATTCTAACTTCCAGATTCAAGTAGACCAGAGCTGAAGTTGAAACAGTATCAACAGCATCATGAGAACGTAATCTCTTTATTTATCTCTTGGACACTTTCTATATATTCACTTCATTTTCAGACAGGTTTTTCCCACAAGGTGGTGATGGGGCCCGGACAGCTGCATGTTCAAGTTACTACCTCTGGTGTCTATGTTCTTGGCAGAGGTGAAGAGATTGGGGGTGCTCAGGTAAAGATTATGATCTCACCCAAGGTGCTACTTCTGAACCACATTGCTTCAAAATAGAGACATGAAGAAGATTGATTAGGACTATCAATCAACCTCAAGTAAGATTTTAGTTGCCTTGGAGGCCCACTAAAGCCTCCAAACTGTTTACTGTGTCCCATCATAGCAGAAAGTGCAGTGTTAGATAAACAAATGGTAAAGTCCATTTACACCAAAGGAAAGCATTTGTTGCTAAGAGACCACTAAACATTGCTACCACCTTTCAGCACAAAGACAAAATTTAAAGTACAGTTCCTTATTTTTAGGCTTAGAAATGTCTAATTTTGTGTAACGAACTTTTTATTGATGTGTAAATTACAAAATCCTACCTGAATCATAAATGTATAGCTCAGTAAATTTTTAAAAATGAAAGTAACCAAATTTAGATCAGGAGAAAATAGCACAGAGTACTGCTACCAGTAACTCTTCTCAAAGGCAGCCACTTTCCTGACTGGAAACCAACTAACTAGAGATAGCTAACTGCCTGTGTTCAGGTGTTTCTGTATGAGTCAGTCATTCTTTTGTGGCATGGCAATCCTTTGGTGTCCTGACTTGGCTGTACCTTTTCTGTAAATGATCTAAAACCATTCTTAGATATTTTGAGGCTAAGGAGTGCACATTGTGGAATTGCTAATTAATTGTATCTTAAAGTATATGGAATATGCAGCATCACATTTGTGTTGCAAAATTGCCATGTTAAACTTACATACTTTATTCTTAAGAGAGTCCTTTAACATTGAATTAGAGTTGAATTACTTCACTTTACATGTAATTCTTGATTTAGTCCTATGATTTCTAAGTTCACCACATCTTGTTTGCCAACTCTCAAATAAGAATTTGATCAAAGGTTAATGGACGTTAACATGTAGGCAATGGTAGCAGCTGGCTGGGGATGTAGCTCAGTGGTAGAGCATACAGTTAGCATGCATCTGAGGCCCTGGGTTGTAGCATCATGCATAGGCACAAACAGAGGAGAGAGAGAGTGAGAGTGAGAGAGAGAGAGAGGAAGAAAGAGAGAGGGCACAGAGACAGAGACAGAGACAGAAAGAAACAGAACGAGACAGAGAGACAGTGATAGACAGAGAGACAGAGTGAGACACAGAAAGAGACAGAGAGACACAAGGGTCCAGAGACAGAGAGAGAAACAGAGAGACAGAGACAAAGACAGAGAGAATGAGAACAGTAAAACAGCTGACAGCCAGGAAGAGACACAAATAATATAAAATTTTACTACTGAAACTGGAAAGTACTACGACTGAGGTTATTTAGTACAGAAGTTAATGTTCTGTGATAGCCCTGAGAGCAGCAATGTATCACAGCATCGGATATGATATGCACTGCCATGATCCCAAGATATCTGAAAGAATGTCAGTCATATTCAACCAGCATTACTGGAAAAATTGACATAGACATGTATGAAACATTAGAGGAATTTTTAAACTACAATGAAAATATTTGACAGCTTATGAGACAAACCTTTAATCATTTGTGTATCTTAGGAATACCAATATTAATTATTTCATAGATTACACGGGTGAAAATAGTTATTTGATGGTTAATAAAGTTTCTACACTAACAAAAGGGAGTTGTTTGAAGACTTAGATTCTCCAAAATAGAAGAACAGTAGATATTCTAAGAGCCTCAAATCTTGAAATCTGTACCATTGTCTGATGTTAATGTCATTTCTTAAAATCTCACTCCTGGAGGTACATTATGCATAATCACTACTGAAATATCTTTTGAGGGCTGGCTCATAGCTCAGTGGTAGAGTTCTTGCCCAGCATGCATAAGGCCCTGGAGTCAATCTTCAGCCTGAGGCATAGGGCTAGTAATTCTGTACATAATGAGAAAGTACAAATTACACAGAACTGAACTCAAATAAACTTTTTAAATCAACAGATTTGTCATTTTGAATTTACACAATGACCAACTTTCTAGTTCTTTAAACATTTTGCAATAATACCATTTATAGTGATTGAAAAGTATGCTGTTATTCACTTCTATATTGATGTATCAACCGATTTCTAATTTTAGAATGTTTACAATGTATTTCCAGTATTACATAATGATGATGCAATGAATAGCTCTTTAACTAAAGTTTTTGGGGCATTCTTCCTTAGAATAAACTTCTAGAGGTAAATGTGTCTTGTTGATATTGTACAGAAAACTTTTCTTTTTTAAAAAAAAAAGTCACTAATAAACTCTGAACAGGACTGCTTTCTAAATGAAAACCAGCACTAGAAATGAAAAATAATTCTTTGTTGTTTGTAACATCTCCACAATACTTCTACCTTATAGCATCTTTTAAAATCTCATTCATTTTCATTACTTAGGTGGAATAGTTTCCATATGCTTATCAGACATTCATATTCACTTTTCTGTGTATTTCCTATTCATGGATTTCTGCCATTTTTGGTTGGACATTTTAAAAACTAGTTTGTAAAAGATTTTTATTGTTTCAGGAAGTTAAGTTTTTATCTCATATCACAAATTATTTTTCATAACCTAACCTTACAATGACTATCAGTTTTACTTTTGTTTAAAGCAGTTTTAAAGTTTATAGAATCATGTCAGTGAAAATATCTTTGCTAGAACTTAGAAAATCTCAATTCCAAATTATATGTAAAATTTACTAGTATTTCTTTTTAGGTTTAGTTGTTATTAAAATTTAGCTTCTTAATCTAGGTGACTTATATTTGAAGATATATGAGGAAGACATTTAATTTGTTTCTTTATGGGTCTATGTTATTGGACAACCTATTCTAAAATGTAATTTAGAAGGTAAATAAATCAATGCAGAGGGCATATTAAAACAGTGAAGCCAAGCTTAGGGTTATTCATTGAATACTTTCTATAAGAAATATGAACAAATTTTGGTAAGTAGGAGTAATATGAATTAGCAGAAGATGGGGAGATAAGATTCACTTCAAATCAACAACTATTTATTTTTCTAACCATGTGCCAGAATTTCTAGCAGCCATGGTTGGAAGACTCAGCTGTTCATAAGCCTAGGACAGCATGAAAATTAGCTTAGTGTCTCTTCCAGACCATCTAAAAGAAAAAAAAGTATTGCTTAGCCAGGCACAGGGAAGTCATTGTAGGGTTCAAAAGCTGGACTAAAGAGTTTGCAAAATACATTTCATTGCTGAAGAATTCTAGAATATGTAGTCATTAAGAACATTTATTTTGCTTCAATAATAGACTGGATTTTAGTATTTAAAAGATGTTTAATGGAGAATACAAAGAATATGAAAAAGCCAAAAAGATTAGGCTAATGCAAGTTCAGCTGAAATGTCATTAGCTGAGAGGACTAATCCTTAATACCCTAATCTGTGGACTCATTAGGATTTGGAGAAATTATGAATAACTTTTTCCATTAAAGGAATGAGGCTTTAATTAAGATATTCCTTTAAAAATACTTACAAGGCAGCATTAAAATGGATTTTAAGGCTTTAGGAAGAAGTCAGTTCTGGTAGAGAATCTGTAGAAGAGGAGACCCAACTCCAAAACTACAAATGAATTTGTATCTTCATAGATCTAAGACATGAGAACACTATGAAATATCAGTGGATGTAATCATTAAATACATTGCTATAAAGTTGTATTTCCTGATTGTTCTTGCAGTTCTGTGATAGTTGAATTTTTTAACTTTGTAAAACATGAACATCTTATATATAACACCTTCCTTTAAAAAGTTAGCTACATATAATTCTCTTAACCCAAATCAATAGATATATAGAGAAAATAAGTAACTCCAGTTAATATTTGACAGTTGCTCTACTCTACTCATTTTAGCATATCAGTGCTACCTAATACTGCTTCCTTCTCTGAGTCAGTTGCTAATTTCCTCTTTGATTACAAATAACTATTTTTGTCTTAGCATCTTATCCATAACTGTATGGATGGTTGCACATCATTAGATACAACCACCTTCCCTAGAAATTTTCTCTAAATGTGCTAATTTTTGGTGAACTTTTCTTCTAAAATGTCTTAGATCACTCAGTCTTAGATTTAAAAGAGCTCTTAGGGCTGGGGATGTAGTTCATCAGACTTGCTTAGCATATTAGCATATGAGAGGCTCTAGATTTGATCCCTAGCACCACACACACCTTTGGGGATGTGATATCTGTGGGGTCCAAACATTAATTAGCATACTTCAGAATCTATAAGAAGAATTTTAAAAACAACAAACAAAACAGACGGATTTCTAGGATCCGTCTGTTTACTACTGAATTTCTGGTTCCACGGGGGTGTGCTGGGATCTTAGAATGTGCATTTCTGTCAGAATCATACATGATGCTGAAATTCCTGGCCTAGACACTGCTCCTTGATGATAACTACCTTAGAGCAACTGCTGTAAAAGTAACAAACCAAGAAACAAACTGATTTTCTCAATTTCACTAAGCTAATTTAGTACTCCTTACAAACTTCAGGAGCATGTGTTCAAGGTCATGTGTTCAAGGTCAGGCATTGTGACTACACTTACACATGAAAATCTTTGTCTCCTTAAATAAAAATTGATTTTGAATTAAAATGTGTATTTTCTCAAACTTACACATTAGTTTTAAGATAAGGAAATCTCTCTCACCCATTTTCCCCAAGGAAATCTCTCTCACTCATTTTCCCCAATAAGAACTTTGACTGAATACATGCCTCTGTATTCTTTGATTATGTAATAAATGCTTCAAAGTTCAAATGAATTTTATTAATAGTTTTCAAACTTTCTTCTTTTCTTTCCACACTTAGAACCACTGCTTTGTTTGGGGAACCTCATTAGTTCTTTCCCAGTAGACAAGATAGTTTCCTGTTCATTCTTTTTACCTTGGTCTGGGTTAGTTTTGATCCATTCACAAAGTTCCTTGTCTTTCTAAAATTCAAGTCTGTCTGTTGGTATACCACATTTTCTTTTATTTATATATAAAATGTTTGTATACTTATATACAAAAATATGTAGAGCTGGAGATTTAGTTTACCGGCATAAGCGCCTGCCCAGCAAGCACAAGGTGGTGAGTTTAATCCCTGGTACAATAAATAAATAAATAAACATATATATGTATAAAATTTTAAGTTCAAAAAATAAAATTTACTGGGGCATTTTGGAATTTTCAAAAAGTACAAAGAAGAAATAAAAATCAATCATAATTTCTCAGCATAGAGAAAACCACATTTCACATTTTGGAGTATTTATTCTTCATCTTTAATTTTGTTGCAAAGGTATACAGTAGTTTTAAATTTGAATTTGTCTTTTTTAAAAGTCTTACTGAAGTATAATTTATGTGCTATATAATTCAGATTAAAAGTGCACAATTACTGTTGTTTGGTGCATTCAGTGATGTGTGGATACCACCACAATCTAATTTTAGAACACTGTTATTATCCTAGAAAGAAACCACACACCTATACCATTGTCAGTCATTCTCAATGCACCATTCTCTCCACCTGTACCAGTGATGTAGTGCATGGGTTTAGTGATTCTGGACCTTTCATAGATCCTTTGTGGCAGCTTTCTCACTCACCATGTTTCCAGCACTCTTCTATGTCAGAGCATGTATCAGAACTTTATTCCTTTTGCTGAATATTTCATTGCATGTCTGTGCAATGTTTTTTTGTTGGTTTGTTTGCCTGTTTATCAATTGCTAGCCATTTAGGCTGTTTCCACTTTAGCTATTATGAATAATTTGCTATAAACATCTGTATACATATTTTTGAATGGCTATGGACGTGTGCTGTAAGAAATGAATATCTTCTCTCAGGTAAGTATACAAGAATAGAAATGCTGAGTCATGTGGTAACTCCATGTTTAGCATTTTGAGAAAACTACCAAATTGTTTTCCAAAGTGGCTGCATTATTTAGTATTCCTACAATATGTAATATTCATACAGCAGTGAATGAGAAGTCTAATTTCTCTACATCTTTACCAAACTTCGTTATTGTCTGCTTTGTTTTGTAATGCTGTTTTTCTAAATTATAGTTGCATTTTTTTGGTGTGAAGTAGTATCTCATGGTGATTTTATTTTGTATTTCCTAATGACTAATGATATTCAAGATCTTTTCATGTGCTTATTGGTCATTATAATACATTTTTGGAGAATTGTCTACTCAATTTATTCTCAATTTTTAATTGGATTGCCTTTTTATTATTGAGTTGTAAGAGACACTTGTGTGCTCTAGATACAATTTTCTTGTCAAATCAAGTATTTTTCCCATTTCCAAGATTGTCTTTTCACTTTACTGATAGAATCCTTTAAAGTACAAATAGTTGTAATTTTAATGAAATGCAAATTCCTGTTTTTCTTCTTTTGCTCTTTGTGCTTTTGAGACTACTAAAACTGAAGAAGGCTTACTCCTATTTTTTTCCTAAGAGCTTTACATTTGGGTCTATGATGTCTTTCAAGTTATTTGCATGCTCGTGCCTGTGTTTTGGAAAGAAAAATAGGAGCTGGGATTTTGATACAGACTGCATTGAATCTTTAGATCAGTTTAGGGGATCTTGTTATTACAATATTAGGTCTTCTAGTGCTTTAACTTTAATTTCATTCAATAATATTTTATAGTTTCCTTTTATAAATCTTGTGCTTCTTTTGTTAAATTTATTTTAAGTATCTAATTGGGACATTTTAAATAAAAGTAATTTCTTAATTTCAGTTTTAAATTTTTCATCACTATATAGTGAAATGCAATTTATTTTTGTATACAATTGATTTGTATGATCTGCTCTGTAACATGGTTGAAATCATTTATTACTCTTAATAGTGCTTACTATTGGATTCTTCAGGATTTTATAAATACTGGATCATGTCAGTCCAAAACAGAAATAGTTTTTCTTTTCCAATTTGGACACATTTTAATTATTTAGTATTTTTTGCCTAAATGATCTGACTAGAAAACATATGCAGTGTTAAATAGAAATAGTGAGAACAGACATTCTTGTCTTGCTTCTGATTTGAGGTGTTTCTGATTTTAGTCTTTCATTATTAGGTTTAAGATTAGTTGTGGGTGCATCATAGATGCCCTGTATCTGCTTGAGAAAGTTTTCCTCTATTCTAGTTGTTTAGTGGATTTGTTCAGTGAATCACCATCATCTTATCTAAAAAAAGTCCTTCAATGTGGACTTGTTTTCTTATCAGATGAAGTTCCAGCTCCATCACCTGTAAAAGAGGGCTCTCTTGGACCTGCAGTCTGCTCAAATTTCAATTCTCATGTCTTGATGCTCCCTCTGCACCTTCTTTCTAGCTTCATCTCCAGATATTGAGCATCTGTGGCAGCAAGTGACAAGCTTTTCCTTGTATTCTGTGTTATTGCATGTCTCTCTGATTCCCCTTCTGCTTTATCCCTGTTTATCTCCTTATTATCCTTTAAAACATAGATTAACAGTTACCAATTTCAAAAAGTGTATCATTAAAGTAGATTTGGTTAAAGCACCCTTCTTTTGTATTCTCATAATATTCTGCATGTTTCTGTGCTAGAATTGGACATATTTTTATGCATTGTTGATATGTGGCAAAGGCAATGTCTTAGGCATTTTTCCTCCATGGAGAACTCATTCAGTAAATTGATGGATAGTTGACTGTGCATATATTGAGATTTACCATTGTTGTATAGTGGGTATACATAAATAATTAAAAACTCACATAATTCTAAAGTTCTTAGCAACTGCAAAACCAAGAGACTAAAGGCAAATCGAGCTGTTGTTCTACAGTCTATGAAATGCAAACTGGAAGAAAATGGCTGGCAAATAAAAAGATATATCAGTGAGGAGAAAGAAAGGGTAAAAGGAAGTTGAAGCCAATGATTTTTACAGAAGTTGTTTCAGTTGCTAGAAAAAATATTCCCTATGTCATTCTTTTCTAGAGACTCTCATCGCCCATCTCTCTCACTTGTCAACCATAATTGCCAACACTAATTATTATATATTCTATTCAAACTATATTACATAATAAGTCATGTTAACTCACAAAATAAGTAAGAGTTGTGGCCTGTGATCATAGTAAAAGCAAGTTTCACCAGGTAGTGATATTAACACTTGTAAGATTCAATGAAAGCTAAAAATAGCTAATAACTAAACAATACAGACAAGAGTGATTTCTTCATTAACACTATCTCCAAGAGTTCACTAGCAGCAGAGGCTCATGAGTCAATAGCAATATGCCAGACACAGGAGTATTCATGAGTATGTAATGTGCAATGATGCAGAATCTGTGTGCTCCAAGAATTTGTGTTCCACTGAAGGTGATACCAGTTGACATATTAATTATTTATTATTGATTCTGCAAATATTTATTGAAACCCACCACAGATACTTTTATAGGAATGCTCAGCTGCAACAATCAGTTTTTTAAAAACACAAAATTTCTGTCCAGAGAAGGAACACATTATAGTAAAGAAAGTCCGATGGATGTATGCATGCATGTAAATGTACATATTTATGTATATATATTTATATGCAGTATCATACATTCCTATATAAATAAATTCTAAAATTAATGAATATTATGGAAAAGAAAAAAAACAAGTTAGGATGATTGAGACTAGGGTTTGGATGTGAGTTTCAATTTAAAGTAAGATAATGAAAGTATTTTGAATAGTTTCACCACAAAGAAAAGATAAATGTTTGAGGTAATAGATATGTTTAGCCTGATTTAGACATTCCAAAATACACACACATATCAAAACATTCTTTGGTAATACATTAAGACACATAATTTTATGTATTTTTCTGATTAAAATAAATTTAAATAAAAATGAAGTAGGGTCATTGAAGTTGATCTTATTGAGAAGACAAAATTGAAGCTAAGACTTGAAGGACTTGAGTTTGTTGACTCTGTAGTTGTGAAGGAAGATGCTCCCTGGCAGAGCAACAGCCGAGAAAATGCCCTGGGGTGGAATCTGCCTGGAGTGGTCCCTGAGGGCAAGGAAGTTCAGTTTTGATGTCTAGTTACTGGGAGGAGTGCTCAGTGTAAGGCGAGTAGAGTGCCCTGTCATCCTTGGAAGGGCATTAGACATTAAAATGGGGATGAATTGGACAGCTTTGAGGAAAGGAGTGATGCAATCTTACTGTACAGATCTACAGAAAACAATCCTAAAATCCATATGGAATCAGATGAGTCCGAGAATAGCAAAAGTCATTCTGGGCATTAAGAGCAAAGCAGGTGACAAAGCAATGCCTGACTTCAAGCTATACTACAAAACAATAGTGATTTAAAAAAAAAAACCAGCATGGTACTAAAGCAAAAACAGATGTGTGGATCAGTGGAACAGAATTGAGATTCCAGAAACCTGACCAGACAGATTCAACTGTCTGATTTTTGCTAGAAGAACCAATAGCCTGTGTTGAGGAATGATAGCCTATTTGACAAGTGGTACTGGGAAAACTGGTTATCTATTTGCAGAAGAATGAAACTGCACCCTTATCTCTCGCCATATACTAAATTAAAATCAAAATGGATAAAGATCTAAGCATTAAAACAGAAACATGAAACTTTCTAGAAGATAAAATAGGCAAAATACTTGAAGACATAGATGTGGGAAAGGATTTTCTAAACAAAACCTCAATTGCACAAAAAATAGCAAGAATCAGCAAATGGAGTTATATCATACTAAAAGTCTTTTGTATAGTAAAAGAATAAGTCAGTAGAGAGGAGACAACCTACAGAATGGGGAAAAAAAGTTTCGCCAGCTACACCTCAGACAGAGAACTAACTTCTGGAATACACAGAGAACTCAGAAAAATCAATCCTCTTAAAATAAAAGACCCAGTCAACAAAAGGACAAGAGATCTGGGTTTGGTGGCACGTCTGTTATCCCACGCTCAAGAAGCTGAGGCAGGGGAATCATTGAAAGTTCGAGGTCAGTATAAGCTACACAGTGAGTCCAAGGAAGTCTGAACTACATAGCAAGACCCTGTATCAAAAAATAAAAAAATAGGGAAGAGAAATGAAAAAAACATTTCACAGAGGAAGAAATACAGATAGTCAATGGATATATGAAAAAATGACCAACATCTCTCACCGTTAGAGAAATGTAAATTAAACAACCCTACAATTCTGTCTTACTCTAGAAAGAATGTCAATCATTAGGAAATCAAAAAAATAGCAAATGCTGGTACGGCTGTGATGAAAAAGGAACTGTCCTTCACTGTTGGTAGGAATGTAAATTGGTACAACCATTATGGAAACCAGCATGAAAATTCCTCAAAGAACTGAAATTAAAATTCTATATGACCCAGCCATCTCCCTGCTAGATATCTTCCCTGCAAAGTCATCATACTACAGCAATACATGCATACCAATGTTTTTAGCAGCTCAATTTGTAATAGCTCAAGCCTGGTAGCAGCCTGTATACTCATCAACAGATGATTGGATAAACAAAATGTGTTATCACATATAATGGGATACTACTCAGCTATAAATGATGACAAATTTAAAACATTTGTAAGAAAGTGGATCCACCTGGAAAATATAATGGGGTGAAACAAACCAGATACACATGCTTAAATATCATATGGTATTTCTCATCTGGGTGAGGCACAGTACAAACAAAGAAAATGATATAGTATTGAGAGAAAGGCATAGAGGAATGAATCTCTCGTAGTAGGGAAGTGAACCAAGGAACTGATAAATGCTGAGAAGAGGAAGGGAAAGGGAAACAAGAAGATAAAAGATATGCCATGTACATCAACCCAATAACCCAAATTAATGTAAACACTATATGCCATAACATTAGCTAAGACAAACAATATCAACAAATATGATAAAGGAGATAAAGGAGTTGGTGGGGAAGGGGTATCAGAAAGGGGGATAATAAACTGTTAATAGTGTATAATCACATCCAAGATGATTATAAACTTTATGAATTGCAAATATATACTAATATATTTTTTAAAGGTGATGAAATCTAACATGTTTTAATAATGGTACAGACAACTGCTAGCTTACAATGACTGAATTTATGATTTGTCAACTTTGCAGTGGGATGAAAGCATAACCATTCAGTAGAAACTGCATTTCAGATTTTGAATTATGGTCTTTTCCTGAGCCTGAGAGACCATGAGACACTGATGTTGTACAGTGCATGATGCTGCTAGGTTGTGATTTTTCATAAGTTAGGTGTGATTTTTCATAAGTTTGACTTATGATATTTTCAGCCTATGATGGATTTATAGGGCCACAACACCATCCTAAGTTGAGAAACATTCGCACTCTGATTGCTTTAAAGAACAGTCTTGATGTCCAGGAACAGATGCAGGGAAACCAGTTAGGAGATTATAAGCATAATGTAGGTTTGAGATATCCTAATGGCCAAGACCAGGATGAAAAATATGGAACTGCACCAAATTTTAGATTTTAGAGTTCCCAGAATCAGATGTGTGGATATTGGTAAAAAGGAAGGATCGAAGATGAATTTTTGGTTGTCTTAATACTTAGGGGATGGGAAATGATGAAAAGAAGGGCAAAACCTTCAGGTGCAATTGATTTAGATGGAGTCAAGGAGAAAGGAATTCAGTATTTGCACGGTAACCATGACATCTTTCACTTTCCACAGGAAATGACACTGTAGCAGTTGAATATATAAATACTAAAGAGGTTAGCATGGGATTCTATGGGGACATGTAGGAAGGACATCCATGTGGGGTTTCCTGGGGAACCGAGAAATGCTGCCTCTAGAAGATGTCAGTTGGGTTGGTATGAGCCAGAAGGCTTCAAGAAGGGCAGGAGGCATTAAATAATAGGGGAAATGTCTACAAAGAGAAATTGAGAAAGTTCCAGACATTATCTGAGCAAGATCTTTGGAGCAGGAGCAAAGAGTTTGTGAGGTAAGAGACCCTTGCCTGAGGGATTTCAGTGGATATTATGGGGTATAAACATGGATAAATGACTTAGGGACAAATCTAGGTGGCCACAAAGTCCAGGATCCTCTCTGGTACTTGACTCTTGAGCCTATTGGTCATCACCAGCCTCCTTCCCAGGGCTTCTATTGCTGTGGTCTCATTTCTGTCACCATGCCTGACTCTTCTACAGGGTACTTATTTTTCCTTAGACTCCTGGATTGTATGTTTCTTGAGGGAAAGTGCCTCATATTTTTATTCTTATCTACCACAATGATTCATCTGTGGAAACTTAGTAAAAGTTTGTGCAAAGAATAAATGTTTTTAACACACATTCTTGTTCATATCTTCACTTTAATGCTTATCAAGTTTGTTAATTAAAAGAAAAATCATTAACTTTATAGAATAGTAAAAGATTCTTTACACACAATGAATTCACCTTATAAGAACTAACACACTAGAAAGCTTGTAGAAATTAGAATTTTTCAAAACAACTACTACCAAATACCAAAGAGCACAATACCCCTCAAGCTGCTAAGCAGAGAACTTTGGAAACTTGACTTTAGATAAAAGACCAATTTTCTATGAATTCATTAAAGAGAGGGAATGGCTGCTGAATCTGTGGCAAGGGTTTTCATCCAGGTGAGTCATCCACCATACAAGAATAGAGTGTGTTCAAGTGCTGTCTCTACCAAGACCCCTGCAATAACATCTGCACTTTAGATGGGAGGAGAGTCAATGTTCAGCTCGGTGTCCATCCCTGGAAATGAGAGTGAGATGGACCAGCACATTTGAAGCCAGCTATCACCAAGCAAAGGGCAAATTGGAGCTTTGCTCAGCATGGGTCTTGCAAATGGTACCCATACTGCACCCCGGGTATGTTTGAATATTACAAATAACTTTCTATGGTAGTGAATATATGTATTAATTTATTTTAAAATATGTCCATATTAATGTATTAGCCCTGCTTTTAGGCCTGGCTTCTCTAATTCATAGGGTCATATACACATTAACTAATTAAAAAGACTTCTTTTTCTTCAAAGTAAGGGATCACTTCCTTCAATTTAAAGAAAATATTTACCAAAAGACAACATCTGAATATCCATCATGTATCTTTCAGTTTTTCTTTCACTTAACAACAGTGTTCCATGTAAAAAGTAGCTGGTTTGCTGTCAACCTATACACATAGCACTTCCTCAAGATAACATTACACTTCAGAGTGTGGGAGAGATGATACATTCCTCCTCAGTATGTTGAAACCTATGTACCCCAGGATCAAGTTTCAGCAGTCTAATTTTTCTTAAGGACAGTTTTAAATGAAACTGACATGTACTTGACTCTTGGGCATGGCAGAGTGGACAGTTGAATTCTAGTGCAGTATGGTACTACTGTCTTGATTCCTGTTGCACAATAGTTTTGATCTTGTGGATGCCCCTAAAATCTCCCCAGGACCTCCGTCTTTTTGTTTATCTTGAAAGTCTTGGGCTAATGTTTTCAAATATTTCAAGGTGCTCAACAATATTAGCAATTTGCTGTGCAGACATGGTCTACCTAAATAATTTACACTTCTTTGTGCAGTGTGGGGGAAGCCACTCTATCAGGCACACACTCTGAAGAATTAAAGCTTCTGACTCTGTCCTACTTAAGATTTGAATGATAGCTCATTCAGTCTTTTGCTGTGTCTGAGATGGTAGTAGAAATGTCTTTTCTGTCTTTCTTTCTTTTTTTTTTGAGACAGTAACTACTATGTAGTGCAGACTTGCCTTGAACTCACAGTGATCCTCCTGCCTCAGTGACAGTGAGCATTCATCTCTCAGCTCAGATATCTCCAGTCAATATGTTGTTCATATAAATAGCAAACTACCTTCTACTGTCTATAACAACAGATCTATGTATTTATAGAGAAAGGAAATGGTGATAGAGCTTAAGTCCAGGACCCACGATTTGCCTTTATCTGTGCTCCAAAAATTTTTCATTTTTCACTAATTCAGTACACAGAGGCTAACAACCAGTTGAATTTCAGCTCCTTCAATTTTCTGTGATTTTTTTTTAAGACACATGTTCATTGTAAGATTTCATGGCAAAAATATTTCATGTATAATCAAAGGAAATAGAAGAAAACACAGGATATTCCTGACAGTTGACGTGATTCTGTGAAGATCAAAATAGCAATCTTTCTAGATAAAATTTTCTTAATCAAAAATTCCCTGACAAGATTTTATAGTTTTAAAGATTTTATAGTATAATGAACTCATTATAATTAATAACAGATTAAATAAAAATAAGATTTCTCTTGGGACCCAGATCAAAGGGACTTAACTACTCAAGACACTGTTATGTGATATACTTTATATCATACAGAGTAGGCCCCCAGGAGAGTGCCTCAAAACTGAGTCCTTGGAAGAAAATTCAAGAGAATCTGTAGTTGATCCCTAATGTAGGGAGAATATTCAGTGCATGTCGAGTACATTTCTAGACATGCAATAGATGTTCATTCCCCTCCAAAACCTGGTTCACCGCCTGCAATTTAACCTCCTCAGGAAATTATGTAAGGTGATACCTCAGTTGATGAACTTAATTTGTTTTATGATTTTGGGGAAGATGGTCACATTTGTGTTTGTGTGGGGAAGGTGACTGAGATTATGTTTGTCCTTCAATATAGAGTTTGTGAATGAAAAAAATTTTTTCCTGTGCTTTTGTTTGGGAACTGAATTGTTTGTGAACAGAAGCATTCATGAGCTAAGATGTTGCTATGTGCAAGGAGGAAAATGTTCCTTTAGAAAGGAAATGTAAGCCTCTAAAAAGCACAAACATTAACTTTTAAACTGTAAGTAATTATGCCTCCTATTTACTACTGATATTATAAATGAATTATATTGTAGTTAGAACACAATATCAATCAGGGTATCAATTAATTCTAGTTTTTTTTAATTTGCTTTGTTTTTTGGTGCCAGGAGTCAAACTGGGACCTTGCGCTTGCCAGGCAGGCACTATACTGCTGAGCTATATCTTCGGCCTGTTTATACAATTTAAAATTTTATTTTCACATTTATAAAAAAATACACTTAAATTTGGAATAAAATACATAAAATATTTCATTGCTAATGACAAGGAATTTTGTGGAGTTGATTTTTAAGTCAGTTACTGGAGGAAAACTAGTTTAGAATAAGTAATCATCCTGAAGAAATCTCATGTCGAGTAAGTCTTCTGATCATTAAGTTGCACTTGTAAATTAAATAAGCTTTTCAAGTACATTGAGGCTTTAAACAAATACTAAAATTATTAAAGAAAGCTAAATTTGTATTCAAAATTCCAGGAATATCAAAAATTTTCTCAAGTTTGTTACTAAAGAGAAATTATTGAGCAAGTAAAGGCCAAATCAGAGCCTTTTCTTTGCCAATTTGCATATTTAATATTGTAGTGTCTAAAGGACAGATTACTTGAATGTATATATTTGTCAAAATGCTTTTCTTTTGCTAGGTTTTGTATAAAAACAATTAGACACAGACCCTACTATAAGGGTCTTGTGCTATTTTAGGAATGGAGAGGGTGAAAGAAGGCAAGACAAGCAACTTTCCTGCTATTCTGGAGTTTGCAGTGGTAGAGAGAAGAGAGACAGCAAAAGACAGATAAGAAAATGAATGAATCAACGAGACTACTTCAGACAGTGACTAGTGCTATCAAGAAGATACAACAAGAGGATATAGAGAAAAAATAGAAATATGTTTCAGAGATAAGAGTTGAACTTAGTAAATGGCAAGGAGAAGGAAGATATTCAAACTTCAGCAACACTGAGAGACAATAGCAAATGCAAAGGTCTTTAGAGGAATCAATTACAAGGAGATCCATTACAAAAGACAGGCAAGCAGAACCTCTCCTTTCTTCACTTCCCATCTCGCCTGTCCTAGATTTGCTGCACCTGTTGTCAGAACCTGATCCACTTTCTGCTCTGGACTAGAAACTGATGCATCAGGTCACAGGAGTTTCTCTCATGTGCCTAAAGCAAGATACAGATAGACTTGATTTTGTTTCATCTACATACGGTATTTGAGAATTTTTATACTTTGCAAGAAACACTGTTAAATGAAACAAATCTTAAGGCACCATTTTTAACCAAGGAATTTATAGCAATATTGAAAGCAATTTATAGATGAGGCCACAGTTAAAACATCTAGAACCCAGTGCTATTCATCTCTGCCAGATACACTGCCTTCACCCTCAGTCGCCTGTGGGCTGAAAGATGACAGCTGTTGATCTCCTTGGGGTTGGTTAGCAGGTTGAGAACAGTGATCTACAGAGTAAAATACGTGCATTAAGCAAAGCTGGCATCTCCGAGACAGATACCCAGTGTCAAAAAGGAAATAGCGCTCTCCAGAGTGTTGACAGAACACCCCAAATCCTCAGTCCACTCATCAGCACGGTTATTTGTCTTCTTCCCCCAAGTCATAGGAAGAAATATATCAGGCTTAAAAGCCCTAGTGGGAACAGAAAAAAAAGAAAATAATTTGTGAAAAAAAAAACCAGTTTTACATTTTGTTTTGACTTCTTAAAAGAAGACTATTGGGGGTGGGTGGGGGATGGGAAAAAAGACTAGTGAAAATATTAACATCAGACATACTTCATTGTGACTGACATATGTGCTATATATATAAATTTCTGAATAGGTGATCCATTCACAGAGTGTATAAATCAAAACAACATAAAGAGGTATTCAGTAAAATATTTCTACTTCTTTCATCCTTCATTTCCACTAGGGTAGCTTTGTTAAGCTGGTTTTCTTTATTGTATGATAAAAAGAGAAGTATATATTCCTATTTTCACCTTTTTAAATGATTCTATACTGTAGTATTCAGTACTATTTACTTTGATTTATTATTTAAACTACATGCATACTGTATACAGTACTATCTCCTTTGGTTTATTATTTAAACTACGAGTTTTCAGGATTTAATCTCTTTTCAAATCAGCACAAATATGCCATTTCTTCTCAATTGCATAGAAACCCACTTGTATGAATGCACTGTAACTTACTAAACACAATCCTCTATAAATACATATTTGTTCTAATTCCTTTCTTTTGCTATTAGAACCAATATAATAATGAACAAGTTTGTGCATAACACCATTTTGCACATGTATGATTATACCTGCAATATAAGTTTAGAAGTGATATTTTGTATAAATTAAAAATTCCCATATACAATTTGGATAACACTATAGGAATGCACTATAGTAGTCCCTAGCATGAGAAAGTAACACTTTGGTTAGATGAAAAATGTTGCAGTGAAATGTTATTTTGCATTTCTGTATTCATAACTGAGGTGGGCATCTTTCCATATGCCTGAATAAAATTTAGCTTCTTCTCTGTTAATATTTGTTTATATGTTTTTCTCATTTTGTATCACATTTGTCTTTTTTCTTATTTATTTGTATTAGGGAGATTAGCATTTTGTGATGTAAATTGCAGGTATTTTTCAGTTTTCTTTCATTTGTCCTTTGACTTGAAGGATTTTTTATTTTGTGTTTTCTAGGTAAGATTTCTTTTTTTGTTATTATACTTACTAATCTGTATGGCTTATGAATTTTCTGCTAAATTTTGATGGCTTCATTTTAGTTTTTTAAAAAATTTTATCCATTTGGAATTTATGCTGCTGTGAGGTGGTTCTGTATGCATATGTATATGTTTCCTAGATGACTTCTTAGTGATTCTAACACAATTTTCAGGAAGATTTATTTTCCCCCTTCTGATCATACTTGCCATCATGATAATTTGCTGTACATATTGAGTCTATTGATATGGAGATATCAGGCTGTTTTAATCATTAAGGCTTAAAAATGAGTTTAGCATCCAGCAGATCTAGTTCCTTTGAATAACTGCACAATACAAATTCGTCTGCTATGAATAGAAATAGGGCAGATTATCTAAAGTTGATATTGTGAGTTCTAGACTCAGAGCCATGCCACCTCCACAAAAGTGGCCTTGGTCCCCTACTTCTATTCTCTGTGCATTCCCATGGCTCCCCACAGATTTCACCATTAAATCTGATGTTTGTGGACACCCTGTGCGTGTTCTCACTTCCCTGTGCTTTCCCCTATTTGTTTGGTGCTCAAATGCAGTGCTTTTAAAAGCTTCCAGATGTGAAGAGCTTTATCTGCTCTCCAGGCTGTTGGATTCAAATCTTGGGAGTTGTGGGGATCAGACAACCATTGTTTTTTTATTGTTTTTTTAGAAGTTTATACTTCCAAGAATGTATGGCAGGAGAAATAGACAAAAAAAGGGTAAGGAAAAGAAAACATGTTTTTAGGTTCTGGAATTTTCTGCTTGGCTTTGAGTACACAGTGTTGAATTGTTCCTGTCTGCCGAGCAACATTTGCTGCCCTTTTGCCTCTGCTCCAGGGCCGGAGAGTGATGGGTAAGGCCCTCCCAACTCAGAGAGGTGACCAGGATGGAGTCAATCAAGCAAGGGCCACTGTCTGCTCCCCTTACTCAGTAACAGCAGGGAGATGAAGTGGGGAGGAGAAGGAGAGGTAAGAAAGAACAAGAATGAGGAAGACAGAGGTTGGGGGCGGGATCCAGAAATGACCTCATTTTCTCCGTGGGTAAATTCTGAAATGGATAAGCCTGCCTCATATGTTGTCACAGGAGTGGGGATTCCCACACAAACCTTGTTATTAGAGGCATGACTTGTCCACCCTGACCCTTCCCCGGTGGCCACCTCACTTTATGTCACAGCCTCTAGTTGTGTCCTGCAGTGACTGTAAGTGTCACTATGTGCACTCCCCAGAGTTTACAATTTCTCCTTTGGTCTGAACTGGAAGGTGAAAATTCAATGTCTACTGCTCCAGTCCCACCTGTGGTGTCCCCACTATTGGATCTGAGGGTCAGTTTTGTTCCCTCCTATGATACTACATGCTGAACAATGGAGGTGTTGGAGATAATTGTCCAGTGACTGACAAGCTTGTCCTGTGCTTCCCACAGGCGCTGCACCCTCTGATCTGCCAACCTCCTGCTGCTCTCCTGTCCTGCAGGCCCCTAGAACCAGCACCACTGGCCCAGCGCACCCACCTGCCCACATGCACACCCACATTCATGTGTGTGCTCTTACACAATTACCTGTCATATACTTACACTCAGTCACACACTCGCACGCCAATAGTCACAATTTCCTGCAGTCCCCTCACACCTCTCACACCCTCCTCTCACACACTCCCCTTATGTACATTACAGTCATATATCCACACTCGTGTGCCTTTCACATGTTAAAACTTCATCTCTACACAAGCTCTCTCTCCCACTTATACAGTTATGTGTATTCACACTCAGTTCCCAAACACTCAACTCCACAGCCACACTCACTGTACACCACTCACATTTTTACCTCACACTCAGTCACACATCCTTGTTTTTGCTCTCACTTGGTTTTATTTACTCCCACACACTCACTTTTAGTCCTTTTAAACCACCTTTTCCCAAATCTTTCTTTCTTTTCACAGAATTACAGCCCTTTTGGGGGAAGGGGAGAATTCAAAGAAGCCTGCTCTAATCACAACTGGCTTTATCATTATCATAGAAGAACAAATCCAAATGTGCTCATTGGATTGAATCATCCTTTACAGAGAGCTATGCTGGGCTCTGAGGAAGCCTGTGAACCTGTGGATAGGAACTGCACTGTTCCTCGAAGCCAAGGACTGACCAGGGAAAGCAGCAGCTGCTCAGAAAGCACTGTACACAGTATTCACCCAGCACTCACCAAGGGTTCATGGGGACAAAATAAGGGAACAGCAAAGCTCTATTGTATATCTATATCCATATCCATATCCATATCTATATGTATATCATCTATATCTATTATATCTATCTATACCAGCAATTGAACTCAGGACCTGTACTTGCTAGGCAGGCATTTATGCCGCTGAGTTTTATCCCCAGCCCAAAAGCTCTATTCTTAAAGAAAGTGATGATTTGGGACATCAGGGGGATATAAACCAATAATTAAAACATAAGTTTTCAATTATTTCTAATTAAAAAGTTTAAAAAAGAACATATACCGTGAGGTAGGTACTGAAGATAATGGGAACACAAAGGATAAAAATGACTTTAAAAAAACACTACTCTGAGTTCTGTTTGAAACTCTGAGTCATAGATTTATTTTAGAGGGATTATCATGCAGTTTCACAGGCCCTTTGTGAAAATCCTACAGTTTCACAAACTGTCAAACATAGAGTAAACCTTCATATCTGAGGGGGATAGTTCCAGAGCCTCTATGGAGACTACAATGTACAAATGCTCAAGTCCCTTATACACAGTGTAGTATTTGCTTTTACCTACACATACATCCACATACCCTAAGTCATCTCACAGGTACTAAATGTAAGTGCCTTGAAAATAGTTGTTACAGTGTATTGTTCAAGGAGTAATGTCAGGGGAAAATCTGTTCACAACTCAGTACAGACACAATTTTTTTGCTGAATGTTTTCAAACCATAGTTGATTGAATTCATGGATGCATAACTTGAAGACAGGAAGAGCCCTGTACTCTATTAGTATTGATATAGAGTTGCTTTTGGTTATAGCTTTTGGTATAGCTAATATACATATGCTTCTTTGATGACAAATATATACTAGGAGGGAATTATTGATGATTCCAGTAATGTAGTTGCTATTCTAGACTTTGAACTTACAGGAAACTGCATTTCTAGTTCCAGTCAACCGATGAATAGATTGCCTAGGGGGCCTGGTCTGTCAACAAACACTATGACACGAGCGTGTAATACTAATTATAAATTCATAATTAGGCTGGGAAGAAAAAGACAAATAAACCAGTACTCGCAAAAAAGAGTGAAAAGAATGATAATAAAAGTACTCCCAAGCTCTGAAAAAGAAATGCTTAAAATGGAGGTTATGTTACTAGAATTAAAGAAGATATCATGCTTGAAGTCAGATCTGCAAGGCACTTAATGCAATAATTAGACTTTGACAAATGAAGACCAATGGGTTACTGCAGTCACATTTTTAATTTACCAGAAACTAGTGCCCTCTCCTATTTTCATTCTTCTGTTTTTTCTACTTATATTTGGGGTGCTGTGTTTTTTTTTCTTTTTAATGACACAAAGTAGGGACAGCATGAGGCATTTTTAATAAAAAGGATGGCTGTTGTGCGATTTCAGGTCTCTAAATTGTTTCCCCAAAACTTAAGAAATGCTCTTAGCCTTGACAGGGCTGCAAGTGGGGTCTGAGGGGAACGACCAGCTCTTACCTTTACCTTACAAGCCTGATTTCAACTGAGGAGCTGTGAGAGAAAGTGAGGTCCACAAGGAGACAGGAGAGATTCCATCAAGGTGCTGAGAGTTTATATGATTAAAATGAGCCCATTTATGCAGGAAACAAAACCCTCACAGGTATTCTCAGGCAGGTAGCTTCCTCCAGGACTGCTCGGATGGAGGAAGCATCAAACATCTCTCACTTTCATGGAACCTGCTTCTGCACTAGGCCTCCCAGCCAGGGACAATTCATTTACTTAGCAGGCAACTTATTAACATATTTTATAGATTCATAAGTTTTAACTTACTCTCTGTACCCTGCTGAAAGCCCCAGAAGGAGGAAGAAGGCAGATGCCCCTTGAGAGCTGAAAAATCGAAATTGTTAGCTAAAGATTCTCAGTCTAAGAAAACAGCAGGTTGCTAAGCACTGTGGTGAGGGCCCAAGGTTTGGGCTTAATTATCCTCCCCGGCTCTTGCGGCTCTTGCCTGATATATATTCTGAGACCTTTTTCCCAAATCACTCTTCTCTGCATTTCTCTGCTCTCACAGGCATTGTCATTTCACACAGGACAATTTTTGTGCATTCATTTTTACTTGTTAACACTTCCTGGAAGGCAAGAGCAGAGGAGAGAGCCTCCAGAGGTCACCTGGCATGGCTCAAATCTTAAAGCTGGATACTTGCCCTGGAGCTCACAGGATATATAGCTGCATTAACATCAGCTTCTTTGTCTTTTTGTTTTGCAGTAACAAATTTCAGCTGGAACATTATGTAGGATAGTAGAGTAAAATAGAAAAAGAAATGTACGCTAGAGAATTTTCTATTGTCTTTCAAATGTTGATAATTAAATCCTTTCAAGAAGTGGAACTTTAAAACATATCAAAATAATCTCCCATTCTATATATTTTTCTCTTGTGTTCATCAAAAAATGGTTTCAGGATAGTAAAACCCCAGGGACTTCAGAGGAACATCAGTACTTCAGTGAGTGCCACCATTTGTTCCCCAGAAATGCAAACTACATCTAATGCATGACCATCTGTCCTCCTCCTTGAGATGAGGCACACACATTTAAAGGAAAAAAGCGTACAAGATGATCCACTGATGTACAGGAGAAAATATTTTAATTTTCTGTTTTTGTAGATTTTTCTCACACATAGGTATACACTACTGAAAAAATTTGAAGGCCCCCAACTATACCCTGATGAATGCACTGCAACACACATCCAAAGTACAAATACAAGAACGTACCATTGTTGTCCATGAGGTAACCGGAGTCTCCTGCAGGATACTTGACCTGGAGCTAAGAGAAAACCCAGAAACTTGCAGATATGGAGACATATCCTTGAATAACAAGACTGTGGAACTAGAGAAAAAAAGAAAATAAAAAATAAGAGTCTTTCTTAATTCCTGGGATGAGCAATTATTATTTTGACCTAGATAAGGAGCTGAGAATTATGCACTTATTTGCAGGAGTAATATTTGCCTATTATCTGTTTTTCCCCTTGTATTTCATCACTGGTTTTCTAAAAAAATGCAATTTGAATACGATATAGATAGATAATAGGTAGATATTCTAATGCATAGAATAAACACTAAAAATAATAGATAAGGAAAATACTAAATTTTGCATTGCTTCATTCCAAGATAATTTGCCATTTGTGTTCAAGACCTTCATTTCTCTCTATTTTTGCTACCTTGCAAAATATGAAATATTTATGTGAGTCCTGCATCCCTGTTGAGTCCCATATCCCACACTTCCGACATATAATCAGTGGGCATAGGTAGGGATACAAGAATAGAAAAGGGACTACTCAAGTAAACTTGGAGTCTTGGCTGAAGCAACTCTACTTTTCTTTGATTATTTATAATTCTCCACTTTTCCATACATCAGGTTTTAAAGTGAAGTTCTGTCTTAGGAGGTAGGAAATTCTGGTGAGTCTGGGGTGAGTAGAAGGGAGATTTGATCAAGACAGGATGGAATTGATTGTTAAAATAACGAAGTGGAAGTTGCTACCCATGGTGTGACCACTAAAATAATTTTCCATGGTAATAACACAGGATGAGAAGGATAAAATGATTTGAGGACAAATTAAGATTGTCAGTGAAAAGAGGAAAACTGGAAAATCTGGCAGAGTGAGTATCATGGTCTGAGAGTCTTTTGATGAAACATAAGAGATCCTAGAGAAGTGATAGCCAAACTTAGGGTTAGGGTTAGGGTTAGAGAGACTGAGTGCCCAAACTCCAAACCAAAGCCCACTTATTTATTTCAAAGTGCCAGCACTACAATTAGAGGTAAATACTGAGGTTTTAGTTTACCAAAAACTTCTAATACATTAACATCTTTTGTTTTAAAAGCAAAACACAATAATATGTTGCCATAGGTTCACCACCACTGTCCTAGAGGGTGTCTTGATTTAGAAAGAGAAAGCCAACAAGGTTATGAAGACCTTGGTGTAGTCAATCTACTCAATGGCTGACATCACAACAAGTATCAACTGGTCTACCTAGATATCTTATTCCTTAGAACTGGAGAATTTTATTTTTGTATACTCCATTAAATTCTAATAAGCTATGATGTATTTATTCTATGGAAAGGAAATGGATGCTGTGGGAAAAAAATTTCAGTTTTTTTCCAACTAAAAGATTTGGAATGGAACCTGGCTCTTCCTTCTCCTGAGCTCATCACCAGAGTAGACTCTCAATTTCTTCAACTTTGAAAATAAAGCATAGCTAGTCTCAGCATGAGACAATTGTTCATTTTCATTTTCTAAAAATTTGAGTACAGATCTATATGAAGTATTCCAGATATAATGTATGCTTATTTTACCTAATTAAACAAGTGCTTACATTCATCACCAACAAAGCTGGGTAAAGGCAAAGATTGACTTTTTCCCTTTTCCACTTTCTTACCACTCTCCTAACAAAGGCAAAAAATACAGTCAACGTATATCAATCTCTATTTTTGCTCACACAGACATAGATTAATAAATATAGAGAAATTTTCTTTATACAAAATATATTTACTATATATATTTACCTGATTTTGAGGAGTAAATAAAATTAGATCTATGAAAAAACTGGGTAAACTACAGCCATCACCTTCACAGCTATGCAGTGCTATCAAGTAATTTGAGAATTTGGTCAAGTGGCTTCCTCTCTTTAACATCAACAGTTCAACTCAGTGAATGAATGAATGAGTGAATTAATGAATTAATGGAATAAGTTGATGGAATACAAATAAAGGGGAGAGTTTCATTTCATAGATTGCAGAGTTGTCCCATTTTCCAGGCTGTAACAAGGTGTGCATCAGAGGATGGCACAAGGACCCAGGGGTTGAAGGGAAAGAGCACCAGGGCCACTTTGTGCCAATATCTGTGAGATCCACATGCACTCCCTGGCACTGTACTCCATATTTTGAATTTACCTACATATCTTCAGCACTCCTGTTAAAGATGTAACATACAAAGTGCTCAAGACTGACATCTGAGCTAGAATTTCTAAGATTAAAATTCTCAGCCCCTTCATATTTAAGCATGTCAACATTGTCCTGGTAAGTTTAGGGGAAAGTAATCTGTTAGTTATACAAGTCTGGAACCTTTAAAGTTGAATATTATTATTTAATATCTTTCAATAACTTTCTTCCCTTTTGTTTCATGGAATTTGTTTTCGTATAGGAAATCTGAAACTAGACTGCCGAGATTCACTGTCTCCAAAGCATGTAAGGTGTAGTTCTCCTGATAAGTTAGTTAACTTCTCTAGGCCTCAATTTCTATCATTCTCCCAATGGAACTAACAATATTGTCTTTTATGATATTATTATGAAAATTAATCAATATGATTTCAAAAGCATGTATAACAGAAGGTCTAGCACATGGTAAATATTCGACATTGGTTTAAAAATAAAGTTTTAAATATCATTATTAAGAATGATGTTAATTCTCAATTTTTATACTGTCTATTCAAACCTATGCAAAACAGTATACAAGTTGAAACAAATAGAAATTAAAAACTAATATCCAGTGTAAGGTTATTTTTGCCTATCTTTTGAAGTGGTTGGTATTTTTGCTGGGATTCAAATTCCATTCTGAGGCAAATGCTTTCAAATATTAAAAATCAGTAGCTGGATACCTAGAACTGATTGCAGCAACGTACTCCAGCTGAATGTTACTGCTCAAACTTTGTGCTGAAGAGCTGTGTCACCACATGCATTTCTCGGGTAACATCCAGTAAATGATGAGTGTAGTGATGAACAGGGCCAGATGAGAGTGTGGTAGAGAGTGACACTTCACAGAATAAAGACATGCATTAGCAGTACTGCTCCAGAGCTAAGTCTCTTCTGCAGTCCTCTCAAGGTCTGTAGAAAACGTGTTGGAGTCAGTTGTACCCAGCATAAGATGATCTTCTCCACACGAGGGTGAATAGCCTTTGCTGGAAAATGCTGATGAAAGCAGTTCTGACCACTACTGAGGCAAATTTGTTGTGTTTCCAAACTAACTACAATACCCTGGAACTATGAAAGGGCTACATTTTTCTTCATTTATGATTACCAAGCTGCTCCCATTCCTAGGCACACAGCAGCCAAAGACCAGCTCTGGTGAATGTAGATTCCAGCAGAGCAAGATGCCAAGTGAGTTCCAGTTCATTATAGGACCAGTGGTCATTAAGTCAATGGGGCATGCTGTGGCTGGCTGTTTATGTGAGAAGCCAAGGTTTGTAGCTAAATGTGAAGAGAGCCTAGTGCTGCTTTCTTCCCATGCAGTCACGCTAAGATACCTTCATTCTGTGATGGAATGGAAGAACTCAGTTAAAGTGAACTCCTTTATGAGGTGAAGGTCTTACCATGCTCCTTCCTGATGTAAATACACAGATTGCAACACCAGACTTATTTTGAGAAATGTTGTGATTTAGTCAAGAAACTATGTTCAAATACTGAAAAGGACTTTAATGTGTAGGAAATAGTATGGGCTTGGTGATTCTACCTCAGTTCTGAGTCTGATTATTTTTGCCAGCTTGCTTTTTTTTTCTTTTAAAGAGCCTTTTCAATAAACTTTTAAAGAGCAGCTTTCAGTCATCTGGTTGTAAAGAACCTCAAAAATAGAGGAGATTATGTTTAACTTTCTAATTATCAGCAAGGAGTAAAAATTGCAAGGATCTTTTAATAATCTGAACTAATGTCAATGAACATACATGTGTAAAACTGGAAACTACACATCTTCAAAAATGTCATAAATTCAGTAACTTAGTGATTATTTACTGAGTCCCTTTTGCATGCCAGAAATTGAGTAGGGAGTTGTATTTGCAGAACCTAAAATACATGTGACCTTTCCACCACAGAAACCTGGGTCCATACAAGAAAATGAAACACAAGACAAATGAGTAAATGTACAATCAGAAATTATATTCAGCAATAAAATGAAGAGAAATGAATCAGTGTGATTTACAATGGTAAAAAAATTTACCTTAACTAAGCTTTCTTCCAGTTAGTCTCAGTTGTTTTGGCTAATTGCTCTGTTTACTTTTAAAAGCCTAACGTATACCCAGTGTTTAACTTTCCACTTGAAAACACAAACTGCAGAATTTCCAATAAGGAATCATCTATACTTTCAGTAAGGTTACCCATAATATGTAAAAAATAAGAGATGGAATAAAATTAAAATACTGACACAGTCCTACAAGGACTCTTCATAACTGCATCATTAAATCCATACTTAGCTGTTCATACCCCGGAAGAATAACTAAAAGAGTAAAGGCAGAAGAGACCTGCTGCTCAGGCATCTGTCCTGGCCTCCTCTCATGAGTTCACGAAAGCAGCAAGAAACATTTACTATACTTTTTTTGGTACTGGGAACTGAACTCAAAACCTTGTACTTCCTAAGCTATGCTGCTGAGCTATATCACTGGCAGCAAGAAACATTAAAAGAAGAAAAATATGACAGTGATAGGGCCACATCATCTGTCCTACTGTTCTTTCAACCCAGTCCTTGGTGGACTGTCCTCCAGCTAGAAATGCTCAGTAAAGCGAGCTGAGTGACAGGAGTGAGCTCCAGTAGTGAAATATGGCCTCTGGGATCCACTAATGATTCTTCCTAAGGAACTACTAGCACCAAGTGCATTTCCGAGCATTAGGGAAAGGAGGAACACAGTGTACCTTGCATTGTGTCATGCCCTTGGTCCTCCTTCTATCGCACTACCCTGCAGAGGACGTCTACCTTCTCATTGGTCCACTTTCTCAGGCTGTCACAGCAGGACAGGGCTCTTACTTCTTCATTCTTTCATAAAATCCTGACACTCATATCCTCATCAGAGTCTCACTGCTTTATCATTAGCAGAGTTTAGTAATGCTACAACACTCTTCAGGTGAGGTCATTTAGTAAATTAACTACTTCACAGAACTCTTTATACTAATGATGCTCATTAGCTTAGTCAAAGCAAAGTATGACTTTTACATCTTTTCTAGGGCAGGACAAGTATAGAAATAGTCCATAGGGATTTCTCCCTACAGGGGACATCTACTTCCAGTTTCTCACCTAATTATAAAATATCTTCCAAATTTTACTCAACAATGTTATATAATTGTGCTTAAGGACACTTAGCAGTGAAATAATGACTGTTAATAGGAGATAATGACTATTAATAGGGAATGATACATCAAAAAATAAGTTACAAGTATAAATCTGTGTGGAAACATTGAAAACATATCTATGCTTCAAATTCTACAAAATAGGTATGTAATAGTGCCCACATAGGTTTTATACTGATTCTTAGTGTGTTATTAAGCCTATTTATTGATCACCAACACACACACACATACACACACACACACACATACACGCACAAACACATGCACACAAACAAAACTTAATGTCGCTCAGATGAGTGAACTAAACTGAGATGAAAATGTAACTTGATCAAATCTCAAAAGATGAACACAATTAATTTCCAAATATGGAAATAATAATTTTCTATATTTAACAAAGGTACCTAATTTATGAAAAAAGTAAGCTTCGGTGATACAAACTTTTGAGATTTTTATTATTATGTGAGGCTCTATAACAGCAATCATCTTGTGTGTTCTTTTATCCCTTAAAGCTACACAATGTATGCATACACAAACAGTGAACAAAGCTGCTGTGACTTTATACCTGTTGCGTTCACTATCATAATGGAAGGATTTATTGAGAAACTCATTAAACTAATTCATTCATAACCTTCTGTTTTTCCCTCAAAAGTTTTCAGCTATAATCATTCCTCTGCTTTCCCAAATTGTCTATTATTATTATTATTATTGCTATTATTATTATTATCATCATCAGTGACTCTCTGTGAATGCTTATCTGTCACAAAAATTTTCTGTTCATCTATGGAGTGAGCCTTCAGCATACTGAGAGCTGTGAGCAAACCCCCAAATTTTCCTTTGGTATAGAGCACTAAAAAGTCTGACTTCCTTTGCTTGTTCTATACCCCTGGCAATAGATAACAGAGACAAACACACAAAACTCAAAATAGCTTGAAGTAACTCCCATAAATAAGTGATAAACATAGCAAATACTTCATTTAATGTCATACAACAACAGAAGCTATAACTAAATAATAATGTGTTGTGTGTTTAGAGATAAACTTACTTTTAATTGCTTATAAATATGTTCCTGTTCTCTTAAATCCATTAGTCCATAATTACAGCTTTATAAAATTGTTCCTCCTATTTTCTACCTATCAAACTGTGTCTCTCTGAAGGAGACTACACATTCTTCTTATCTCCAATACCTGTAGACTCAGTGAGTCTTATTGTACAAATGATGAATAAGAGCTTATTGTACACATCAGTTACTCTCGCAAACTTTGAGTTTTCTTTAATTGAGATTATTTACATAAAGGAAGTGTACATAGAAATTATAATATTGTAATGCTGAAAATTATATCCCTATGTTTTATATAATCTACATACAATTATCTTTGTCTGCTTCCTATGAGCTATTTGTCCACATACATATTAAAAATATTTGAAAATTGTTATATATAGGCAGAGGGTTCCCAAAGCTTTTGATCCTTCCTACATATCTGAATCAGCTTCCCAGTACATCAAATCGGGCCCATACTTTGCAGTTGTAATTCTAGTCTCACTCAAGAGTCAACCCTTGCTTGTTAACTGTACAGTCGCCCTACCATCAGCTGGAATTCTCTTTCAACAGAGAAGTTTCAGTTATAAAACCATGTTGAAACTTCAGATTGAAGAAGTAAATCAACTTTTAGGTCAATGTCTCCTGCCTGACCCTCATAATTTCCCCCTTGTTATGACAACTGTTGAAAACAACAACTAAGGGCTTGCATGCTTCTCTCTCACCTCACTCTTTTGACTTCCTTCTTTGTCATCTTCAGCAAGCCAGATTCTCTTAAATACAGTTGACAGCTTAGTCATTTTCTCGTTGCTGGGACACAATAACCAGCACTGGCAATTTAAAAGGGAAAATGTTTATGTTGTCTCATGGTTTCAGAAGTTTCAACCTGTGGTTGATTAACTCAAAGCAGACACATGGTGTGTGTGGTGGCCTAAAGCTGCTCACTGCATGGTGGCAGGGAAGCAGAGAACATGGGAAGAGAGCCAGGAAAGATACTCATCCTGAAGTCGAGCCACAGTAACCCACCTTCTCCAGATGGGCTTAATCTCCTAAGAGCACATTGAAATTCTGAACAGCAGTAGATTAATCTGCTGAAGGATATAGCACTCCATGACCCTAGCACATCTCCAGAGTCCCTTAATCTAGTGAAGCTGGCAAATAAGACTAACTGGCATAATTACCTCTGGTGTCTTGGCTAGAAGAGTGGAAGAGAGAAGAGAGTTTGGCCTGTTAGATGAGGTTCTGTCTCAGGTGCACTCAGTATACAAGCTAGATCTCATTTTTTTCTTGACTGCTTTATAATGCCATTTTGCATGAAATTAGTGTTTTAAGTTACTGGAACACCATAATTTGATGTCACTGACACTGTAGAGTTGTGAATACACTTTTACAGAATGTATAATGTGCTTGTAGCCTGAAAGTTTACTCTGACTTAGAATCTGGCTCCATGAGAAGGGGCCACATGACATATAAGTGCAGAAGTCTCATCTACTTTCATTCCATCTCAGATTCTTTCTGCTCCATTTCAGAGGAAAGTTAAGAATAACAAGTTTACAGCCAATGAACACCACCTTCTCATTGCTACACACACACACACACACACATACACACACACACACACACACACACACACACACTTTCTATTGGGTGATCTATAGTGTCATCTTAGTAAATTCAAAACATGATTTTGATCAACATGGTACTAGCAAAAAAAAAAACACCTGAAGATCAGTGAAACAGATTAAAAGATACATATACAACTACAAACTCAGCCACCTTATTTTTTTAAATTTTATTTAAAGAGAGAAAAAAAACAACCAGACACAACAGAAAAATGATAGCAACAATACAGAATTCCAAAGGAAAAAAAGAAAAGAACAAAAACCAAACATACAAGAAAATAACAACAACAACAACAACAAAAAGAACAAAAACACTAAGAAATCGCCACTTGATGCATTACATACTCTCATCACTGGAAATAGCTGTTCAAGTTACAAAATTAAACCATACAAAGTAGACATTCAAACAGTGAGACTGGTAACATTTCTGCTCAACAATCTAACAAAAACAGTAATATGGCCATCTATCTTACACATTTAAATATACATGCAGTTATATCCCTTAGAGCACTTCCTTTTCCTCTTTTTTTACAGTACCTATTACACATTTTGGGTTTTATTACTCCTACAGTTCTTATTACTTTTACACTAGAGAAACAATGTGATACTTATAAATATGATTCTTATTTGTTTCACTAATGAGGATAATCTCCAGATGTCTCCATTTCCCTATGAAGGCCTCAAGATCATCCTTTTTTATAGCTGAGTAATACTTCATTGTGTAAAAATACCACATCTTTTTCATCCACTCTGCAGTTGATGGGCATCTTGGTTGTTTCCAAGATTTAGCTATTACAAATTGTGCTGCTATGAACATGGGTGTACATATATCACTGAGATATGAACTTTTCAGTTTTTCTGGGAAAATACCCAGGAGGGGAATAGCTGGGTTGAATGAAGCTTCCACTCCTAGTCTTCTGAGAATTCTCCATATTGATTTCCATAGTGGTTGCACCAGTCTGCACTCCCACCAACAGTGAAGCAGTGTTTGTTTTTCCCCACAGCCTCGCCAACATTTAGTATCTGTTGATTTCTTGCTGGCAGCTATTCTTTCAGGTATGAGATGATATCCCAATGTTGTTATAATCAGCATTTCTCGAATGACCAGTGATGGTGAACATTTCTTCATGTATTTGTTTGCCATTTGTATATCTTCATCTGAGAACTGTGTATTCATCTCAGCTGCCCATTTTTGGAGAGGGTCTTTGAATTTGAGGGGGTTGATGTTTTTCAATTCTTTATATGTTCTTGATATAAGTCTTTTGTCTGAGGGGTTGCTGGCTAAAATTCTTTCCCATTCTGTGGGTTTTCGTTTCACTCTGATGGTGATTTCCTTGAAGTGCAGAAACTTTTCGATAATATGAGATCCCAGTTGTTGATTCTTTGAAGCATTTCCCGTGCAGTTTGTGTTTTGTTCATGAAATCTCTGCCTACCCCGATGTCTCCAAGAATTCTACCTACCTTATCTTCTAGTAGATTTAGTGTTTCTGTTTTAATGTTTAGGTCTTTGATCCATTTAGACTTTAGTTTTGTGCATGGCGATAGGCATGGATCTAGTTTCATCCTTCTGCATGTGGAGAGCCAATTTTGCCAACACCATTTATTAAAGAGGCTATCCTTCATCCAGTGAACACATTTAGCCCCTTTGTCTAATATCAGGTGGCTGAGTGTCTTTGTAACTATACTTGCATCTTCTAATCTGTTCCATTGATCCTCAGGTCTATTTCTTTGCCAGTACCATGCTGATTTTATCACTGTGGCTTTGTAGTAGAGTTTCAAGTCAGGAATTGAGATGCCTCCTGCTTTGCCTTCATTGCTCAGAATTGCCTTTGCTAGTCTAGGTTTCTTCTGGTTCCAAATGAATTTCAGGAGTGTTTTCTCTAGATTTGTGAGGTACATCAATGGTATTTTGGTTGGGATTGCATTAAATCTCTATGACAGTTTGGGAAGTATGGCCATTTTCATGATGTTGGTTCTTCCAAACCAAGGGCATTGAACATCTTTCCATTTTCTAATATCCTCTTCAATCTCCTTGTTTAATGTAGTATAATTTTCAGTATATAGGTCTTTTATATTTTTAGTTAGGTTGATTCCTAAGTATTTCATTTTTTAGATGTTTTTGTGAATTGCAATATTTCCATAATTTCTCTGTCAGTGAGTTTCTTGTTTGTGTACAGGAATGCTATTGATATTTGAGCATTGACTTTGTATCCAGCTACACTTCTGAATTTGTTTATTACCTCTAGTAGTCTTTTAATGGAGTTTTTGGAGTCTTCTACATAGAATATCATGTCATCTGAAAATAGTGATAATTTAACTTCTTGTTTTCCTATATTTATTCCTTTTATTTCTTCCTCTTGTCTGATTGCCATGGGTAATATTTTCAGAATTATATTGAATAGGAGTGGTGATAGTGGACATCCTTGTCTTGTTCCTGATTTTAAAGTGAAAGCTTTCAGTTTTTGTCCATTTAGTAAAATATTGCCTGTTGGTTTGTCATAGATGGCCTTCATAAGGTTGAGGTAGACACCGTGTACTCTGAGTTTTTGAAGGGTTTTTATGATGAACATGAGTTGGACCTTATCAAAAGCTTTTTCTGAATCTATTGAGATGACTATGTGGG
>PVJX010018942.1:0-35684 GCA_004027295.1 Dolichotis patagonum
TAGTCAGAGATGAGTCTATAATCTCTCTCAATATGATGGTTTACAGCACCATTGGCATTTGCAATATGCTACATTTGCTCAGCAGTAATTTAAGTCTCAAAAGGAACTAAAGTACTTTGCAAATTTAGATGTATTTCTTCAGGGACCACTCTAACCACCACAAAAATAGCTGTTGCGTTTCACCCCTAGGTAGTTACAAATGAAAGTGTGAAATAATTTCAAACCTTATTTAAAGGATAGAGAAAAACACTAAAAGTAATAGCTGCTTCATAGAGAAGTTAAGTGGGCAAAACATAGTCATCTGAGAATTAGGTAATTTAATCAGGTCTCTAGGATAGCAATTCCTGTACTTGCTCATTGCGTGCAAAATATGCTGCATTTTATGTGCTCAGTGGATAAGAATTTGGGGCTTGAGATGAAGCTTTCTGCTTGATTTAGCTCTTAGGCAGAGATGAAACAGAAATGACCAATAAAAGATTAATTGTGCGCTACGCTCTAGGTAAAAAAATAATATACATTTTATGAAAAGATGAGTTATGATATATGTTACTTTTGTGGAAACTCTTCAGGTGTTAACTACTTGGTTTCTTGTGGGTCCATACAGTCATGCATTGACTGATTTGCAAAGATGTTATTTTCTTCCGTTATGGCTTGATGAAGGTTCTTACGCTCTCACTTTCTGGCTCCAAAGAATGTAACTAGAATGAAAAGCAACTCTTGGAATATTTTATACCCAGCATAGCTCGGTACAATAAACTTGCATAGATGGAGAGGGCACATTAGATGTGAGATTATCATATTTTAGCTGTTGCTATTCCTGTTGTGAAGAAATAAACTTCCTAGAATAGTTTTTGTTTCATTAAATACATATCATAAACAAATAGAAAGTGAAAGAACTTAGAAGGGTCCTCAGCATGGTAGCACAGCACGAGATAGACACCTCAAAGGTGGCTCTAGACAGCTTCAATTCCCCTCCCTCGTAGCTCAGTCTCCATAGGAGTCACTGCTTCAGGTTAGCTGTAATCCCCGGAGCAGTGTTGCTCTTACGTGCATTCGCATTGAGAGAGAGATATGAAGATAACGATGCTCTGAACATTTAACTCCAGAGCTTTCTCATTAAAAGTCATCCTATACTTTGAGAGTATAAGTAGACACTTCAAAAAACTCAAAATGGATTTCTTGGGGCCTCTTTCTTCTTGTCTAATTGTTACTGTCTTCCTATTTCCATGAACCCTCGATAGCAGGCTAAGGTATTTTTGAGTTGAGTTGGCTTAAGAAAAGACCTGCTCACGCTTACGGTATTCATATTCCTCAGTTTCATGTAGCTACATATTTCACTCAGCTGAAGATTCCCCAGGAAACGTGGACTTCAACTCTTGACCACCAAACGCCGATGAAACTCTAAAGAGATCGCCTGTATTTGATCGGTTAGTAAAAATAGCCCCTGTAACTCATCCGAGGGCCCAGGAGGAATGTGTCCAACCCTTTTGCAGGTCTGTGGTAGAGATACAGCCTAGGAAGCATCTTCATAGGGGTCCCTGACTTGAGGTGTGCTGAGACCTCCTCCCTTATTATCTGCCCTCAAGCTGTGATTGTTTACTTGCTTTACCATGTGAACATGCATCGCTCAGATGCCATTCTTTTGCATCCTCTCCTCCTCTTGATGCCATTTCTACTTCTGAGACATCAGAAGTCCTGTCCAGAACCTGCGTATGTTGCATCGAGATAAGTGAAGGTCAGATTCCTCAAAACGATGTTGTTTATATTGTTTTAAAAACTTGAATAATTTCACCCCTTCCCAAAACACATTCTGATTTAAATGTCTGAACTTTTAAAATAAACTAAAGTCTTTCCAATTAAAAAGTAGTTTTAAATGATAGGCAACTAAAACTCTAGTGAAAATATACTTAGCACGGTACTCCTAGCTACTAAAACAATGACAGACATACATGATTGCGAGAGTAAAACTTTTTAAAAAGCACATACTGTTAAATTCTGGGCATTGTTTGCCTTCTCTAGATGAATACAAATTGAATAAGTACTTTCTTATTCTTCATTTCCTAAGCTTCTAGGAGCTCTGAAGAAAAACAATCTGTAATGCTGTGGTTATTACCATGGCTTTCGCTGTTATTCTGTTTACTGCCTTTATTTGAGTTGGGTGAGCATACTCGTTAAGCCCTTAGATGCTTCCAAATTTTATTTGAATTCCACTTTGCTCAGACTATTCTCAGAGAAAGAGGTTTATCACTTCTTAGCCTTAGAGAGAGTAGGAAAAGATCAGTTGCATATAAAACTCTGGTGGAGGAAAATGTTCTATAAAAGTGCAAACCCCGTACAGGATGTTTGAAGTGCTATCTTTTTCTTCTCTGGATAGTATCTATAGAACACCTTGTGATCTAAAATCAGAACTCCAAGTATTGCAATATGTTACTTTTTTAATTTTTATAAGAACTTTATTTCTTTTTAAACGATTAGTACTAGCTTTTAAAAATTTGGCTTCCGAGTAAATCTTACTTTATTCAGTGTGAGAAGAGCACAAAGCCTAATGTAATCTCTCTGACTACGCAGCCAACACAAGTCTGTTCTTAAATGTGTAAGACACGGTCCTAGGCAGCTTGCTCTTTCTGAAGAGATACTGCTGGAAAAGTAATGTAATAGATGACCAGGAATTCTTTCATCAAATACCCTCACTAAATTCATAACAGAGATGGGCATTCATGAAAAGTGATAAAGGAAAATAAAATGACCAAATAGAAAGTGTAAAATGAACAAACAAAAAGTAAAACTATAGAAAAAATAAATAATTTGGAAATCACATGGAATAATGCTTTAACAATCTATTGGTATGCCCACAAAGATTGGAGGAGGTTGCATAGGCTCAAAAAATTTAATTAACAGTTGAAAAGCAAATACATCTGGAAGACTGAAATAGGACGAGGGCAAAAACTAGGCCATCCTGGGCCACTTAGTGAGATCCTGACTCAAAAACAAAATAAAATGGACTGACGAGCTGTCTCAGTGTTAGAACACTTACACGATATGTGTAAGACCCTAGATCCATCTTAAGGGTGGAAAAACAAACAAACAAACACAATGATTTCCAAAAATTAAAAATATGTTGTACAAATGTATCACACAATTTTATTGGGAAAAAGCAAAATTAACTTCACTTTCAAACCCACTGAAAGCTGATGTTACAAAGAAAACTATTCATCCCTAATTTAGGAGCAAGATGTCAAAAGTCAGTAAGAGTTGACTGTTAGAGCACATGCCTGTAATCACAGCTACCTGGGAGGTTGAGGCAGAAGGGTGTCTGGGCAACATAGCAGGATCCTGTATTAAAAAAAGAAAAGAAAAGAAAAAAGAAAATGACAAAAATGAACAGACAATATGAAAAAAATAAATTTTACTAAAAAAAGTTCTATTTATGAAATTGAATCATATTTAAAACTTTGAAAACAGAAAATTCAAAATCACAGTCATTCAAACTGGTGAATTCTACAAACTATTTTACATATTATATTCTTTTGTAGTAAATGAAAGGAGGGATTACTTTCCAAAATTTATATGAAGATAGCAATGCTTTACTGTCAATACCAGAAAAAGATATTACAAAAAAATTTCACAGGTCAATATTGCAAACATAATTGCAAATATTCTTTACAAAAATATTAGTAAATGGAATCAAGATATTAATAGCAAGGATATGACAATAAAACGAAGTGGAATTTATTCTAGTAACTTAAGATGGGTCAATATCCATATATAAATCAACATAATTAACCATATTAACAGATTTATTAAGGAAAATGCATATCAATAGGTTATACATTCATTCAGAGAAAGCATTTGGAAAGAAGCAATGTCAATTCATGATAAACAATAAATAAATATGGATTAGAGGGAAACATCCTCTGTACAACAAGGGTGTCCAAAGAAAGCTACCAAAAACATTTCGTTTCTTGGTGAAGCCCTCTAGAGTTCAATCCTGACTGGGGAAGGAGTTAGGAACATGATTATCTGAGTCACATCATGCATTGTGTGGATAATGAATGGAAATGAAAGCCAACAGAAAACAGATTGTTTCTCAGGCGAAAATGATAAAATGAAATTTTTCTAAACATAGATATGTGAGTTTCTTAATTTCAACAGTAAAAAATCAATGTAAAGCACCATCTATCAACAATGAACAACAGGAATCCAAAATGGCAGTGTCATTTGCCGTAGTACCAAATAAAATTGAAGTATGAGGTGATAGTCTATCTACATGATGAAGACATACATATTTAAATATATAAAACTTGGATAAAAGTAACAAATAATTGAAGGGTTGTGCCGTATTTTTGACCATGTTACTCAGTATTTTGATGAATTAAATTTTTCCTCATTTAATCCATTCATTCAGTGTAATTGCAGTAGAGTCCAGTAGAAGTTTTGCGGATATTTGAAAATATTTTCTAAAATATTTATATGAAAACACAATGCAAATTTAATAGACAATATCATTTTGAAACTAATTAATTATCTTGGAAGATTAACCCATCTCAATATAAATCATTTCTTGCAAGATGATGGGTTCTTGGTGAAGGTATTCATAGAAGGATAGAACAGACAGTCCACAAGTAACCCTCCAAAATTTAGTTGAATGTTTTAACACATTTTTGAACCATTTTGTAGAATTAGCCTATACCCCATTGATACCTCACAAATTGTAGTAAAATAAGTCTTCATATTAAAAGATATGTAATGTTCTTTCCAGATAAATTATAGAAGACAATTCACATGAGCATACTATAGACACTAAGATTTCAGCTATGATTCCAACATGACCCATAATGGAAAACAATAAAATTGGAATTAAGTTAAAAATCACTTAAAAATGACCCTGCAAAGCAAATGAGACAATAAGAGATACAGTTAAAGAAAATATTTGCAAGTGACATATATGATCCTAGACTTGTTTCTTTTCTTTCTTTTTTTTTTTTACATATATAAATCATCAAAAACTCAAATGCTATGAGAATAAGCTCATGGACAGAAGATAGCTGGAGAACAAAAGATAAAGTTATGGCAAATAACATATGAAATTGTGCCACATCGTGAATCTTTGAGGAAACAAAAATTATAGTCTCAATGAGAAAACTGAATATATGTTTGAATGCCTGACACACATGAACCACAGAAAGAGGGCAGGCAATGTCAAGTGGAGTCTGTGCCCCAACACGATGAAGTTTAGCATAGCTTCCCATTAGAAATACAATCTTCTTCCAGATAACAAGTGTATTTGCTCTCAGATTTGTCTTAACAAATGTAAAACTACCTTGTTTTTATATTATGGTTGAGTAAGTGAGTTAGTGGTTGGATGAAATTTGAACGGTTTCTCATTGTTGGAAAAATAGATACTTAAAATGATAGCTACTGCAGTAAACCATGGCTGTTGGAGCACATACTAGTTTACATGATGTTTTATAAATACTATAATTATTAGAAAGTAGATGGAGAGAGATAGTTTTCAGATTACACATAGTGTGTATGCACTGAAAATTATAAATGTGTATGTGTGAAGACCTGGTCACATGTGGTCCCAGGTCTACCCAATGAGAGGCACTTGTAGTAGGAATCAGATGTCATAGTTCCCAGATCTTTCTTTTGTTTTATTTTAAAGAGAATAAAACAGAAGAAGGCAGAACAAAGCGGATCAGAACAGAACAACATAAGCAGCACAGCACTTTACAATAAGACAACCAGACATTAACAGTAGCTATTAAAATATCTCTTTCTCTGCTATAGTTGAGCATAGTTTCAAATACAATCATATCAAACATATTAAAATAGTATAAAACCATTCAAAAGAATGAAAGAATTACAGGGCATTCTGAATCAAATAACAGAGAATAATCAATGGCTACTATCAGATCTTTCTTTCTAAATGTAATTTTCCAATAAGAGGATCTAGGGACCCTTGGAGAAACACTTGATTTCAAATCTGTGGTAAGAAAAAGTAGAAGATGACCCTAGAAGATCTAATAGCACCAGAGAATACAGACATTAAATAATAAATAACTGTGGGTGTGTCTCAAATGGCACAGCAAGCTCAGGAGCTCCCAGGGGACAAAGTTTAAATAACAAAATAAGGACGGGTAGGATATGATTATATAACACTGAATATGATTGCAAATAAATAGAGGAGGAGAAGGAATATCTCTTCTTCAGAACAGAATTTTAAATTAACAGATGTAGAAAGAGTAAAAGCACCATTGTAGCACCACAGTCCTAATTACTGCAGAAATACTGCAGGCCAGATCCTTTAATGGGTTATAACAATTAGTAAACACTTAACAGATGCAGTTATGCACATACTCGGAATATTTTCTGCCAAATATTTAATTATTACAAATGGAAAAACTGCGTCTTTACATTGGAGAATTCTGGCATCACATAACTAAGCAATCCAAGTCCCTCATCCTCAGCAGTATATACGATCATAATTTACTCTGTATGGTAGCCCACCGAGGAGAAGCGTACCCCCTAAGATGAAATTTGATTTAGCCATGCAAATAAGAATTCAGCTTGTATCAACTCACCTATTCTCTGCGGTGAGATTAACACTAGTGAATTAAAAATATTTATGAATATTGCAATTAACTTGGTTAACATTAAAATGAATTGATCTGATTTAATTTGTAATTATGAGACAAAAGTGAAAATTCTAGTACCTTAAAAGTAATACAAGATAAATGGAAAAGGACATTTTTTTATTAGTGTCATATATTTTAACATTGATCCCAGTTGAACAAACTAAATAGTCAAGAAATTCTACTTAAAAATAAACAATATAACAATAAAATATATTTCTGTATATTTCTGTATTTCTTGTACAGTTCAGTAAGACAAGGTATTTATGAACTAACTTTGATACAGTTGAGCAGACATGTCCAAGAATAATTTTTACTAATTAAGTATGCAAAGGCTTCCTCATACAACGGTGACATATTTCATTTTCATTTCATCTCAGCTCTCTGCGTGAGACCTGCAGACAATGAGTTAAGGCCAAGAAAACCATCACTGAAGAGAAGCAGAGAAAGATCAAACAGATGTTTTATGGGATTTTTCTGTTCTCAAAAATTCTTTTATGCGTAGTCCTGGAAAAACAGATGGCAAACGGTGCTCACTAAGAATTGGGAATTTTGTCATTAAAGTATGTTGCACTAAATTAAATTGTTGTTCTCCCCCAAATGACAGGAGAGTACTTCACATCTGTGATATATAACACAACACATCATATAGAATGAGATTTTTTTTCTTCATTATATTAATGCTTATGCACAACTTACTTGATAATACATTCTGAACTAGATACTTCAGTATATATTAATGAGCAAAACAATTTAATAGACCACACAATTTAGGTAAGTTAATGCAAAATTAACAGTTAAATAGGTGGATAATTTCCAGCAAAAAGACAAACACATCATCATGTATTTTCATACATATTATGGAAAAAGCAATCATCCTCTAGAATACTATGGGCAAATGCCTGGATTGATGAGAAGATGAGATTTTCCTGGGAAGAAAGGAGTTGATTTAAAATTTAAATGTCCAAATCCACACAATCATTTAAAACAGAAATGATGCAGGAAGAAGGAAAAGGATTTTGAACAGAGAATCAGAACATGCCTAAGAGCTACACTGAGGAATCCACAGATATTTTGAGTAGAGTCAAAGAAGCGGAGAGTGAGAAAATAAGATTTTTGTAATATTTAGAGCAAATATGTGGACAATTAGAATGTGGCTACGTTACGGTGATTGTTTCTAACAAGGTTTATCTATCTTTGAATTTGGCTTATTTTTTTCTTACTTTGATCTTACCCATCTGCACTACCATATCCCTATTTCCCCTCACTAATCCTACCATCTATCCTGTCCTGCCAACTGACATTTCATTAAAAACAATAGAAATATGGAGAACATTCTATTTTAATCCAATAAATATCCCTTACATTTCTTCTCTATGTTACCCATTTCCAGAACAGAAATATAGTCACAGGGGTATTACTTGATACAAAACACTTTGAAGATTGCTAGCAATAGAGCCCAGAGGGCAGCTCAGGAACTAGAGTCAGAACAGCTGTGGTGAGAATCAATCCAGAGAGCTGTTCTCTTGTGGGTCTTCATTCCAGGTGCCAATCTTTGCCTGGAGCAATGGTGGGGCTCCCCTCAGAAGTCATCAAAGTCTGCCATATTAGACCATGTATATGCGTGATTTTTATTTATCTTGCCAACTTGAGTAAAAACCACAAGAGGATTAGTAAATCTGGGGTGTGTCTGTGCATTATTGACATGTGGGCTCTCAGACTCAGGGGAAAATCAAGCAGGAGGTGGTCAATAAGCTTGAACAGGACACAGAGAGAAAGAAGAAAGAGCCTTGGTCTTTGGGGGAACTCTGGTCTCTGCGTTACCTTTGGAGGTTGGTCTCCAGTTTCTTGGGCCCTCTGGGAATTCTTCAGCCTCCCAATGCAGAGTTTTTCACCATAGGACACAGACTCACATCTGACTCCAATGGGCTTCCAGACTTCCACCTTCCAGATCTACAGGGATCATCCCACTCTCCCCATGCAGACCACCATTTTGGATTTTTCACCTCGGAGCCTACAGACAGCCACTGGGACTCTTCTGTTTCTAAATTTGTTAAGACCTAACTGATTGAGCCTTTGTACAATTATATGTATATTTTGTATTCATTGGATTTCTCTAGAGGCCCTTAACTGATACAATATATCACCAAATTATTTTTTTCACAAAATAGTCCCACCAAGCATTCATAGGTTATTAAAAATGTAATGGCTAATACACGTAATATTCTTTCAGTCAATTAAATTATGTGTAAGCCTATAGAGAAACGTTATTAGATCAAGATTTACATTGTTTTGACAGAGAAATCCAAAACTGTTTCAGTCATCAATTTTAACTTTTCAAGCACTAACGTGTTAAAAGATGACTTGATTTACAGTGGTTGCACAAGAGAATCTGTTTAATCAGTAGTCTGGTAGATGTCTATAAAATGTATTTACTGAAGTGTCCTCTATTTCCCTGTATATGCATGATTAGTAGATTGTAACTGTAGTGTTGGAACTTTAACATTCTCATTGTTTAGAAATATCTATCCAAGTGGGAAATATAAGAACTTAGTAGAAAATTTTATAAAGCATATTGTGTGTTGCAAGGTATAAACCACACTGAGAAATCATAAATGCATCAAAACTTTCAGACATTGAATTTGGATTTGGAGGGAAATGTGTTCATAAAGAATGAAAGAGAAGCAAAAGTCACATGTTGGCATACGCAGTGGTTGGCATGCAGAACTTCACGGTTCAAAAGGTTGCTGCAGTTTTCAACAGGCAACTGGAAAACGTCTTTAGAGATCGGTAAAATGTAGGCACAGTGCACAGTGAGGAGTGGAAGCAATGCAGGAGGGTGGATCACAGCGTCCAATGAAGGTGGAAAGCAGTATCCACTAGAGCATATGCTTCGTAAAGATCTCAGGTAGACAGCAACTCACACAGGCCATCTTTGAAGCACAACCAGTCTTGTTCTGAGTAGAAAGGGTCAGGATTTAGTGATACCCACTGAAAACCATGTTTTAATATATATTTATATATTTTTATATATTTATATATATTTATATATTTATATATTTATATATTTATATATTTATATATTTATATATTTATATATATTTATATATTATATATTTATATATAAATATTACATTTTTATTATATAATATATAAAATATATATTTATATATGTATAATATATAATAATATATATTTATATATTCATAGATATATTTCATATATATGTTTTCATATATATTTATATATATAGCAGTCAGTAAACTGCAAAGTGTTCAACAATTTCCCTATGAATCATTGATTTTGTTTGTTGAAACTGGAAGCACTATCTTAGCTACCTCTTACTCCCGAAGTCTAGTATGCTCATGTTTTTGGCACCCAGTAGAAACACTGAGAAGTAGAGAGAGACAAATTGATTTTGACTGACGAACACTGTCTTACAAAGAGAAAAGCTGAACAATGCGAAAGACATGTTAGTTTCCCATCCCACTGTGTTAAATGCAAATGTCAGCTTGAGTGAAAACTGTCAGAGTGCTTTCTGTGGAGTTCAACGCAAGGGTCTCTGTGCCTGGGGTCAGTTCCTGTGGATGGTGAAATTATGGTCATGTAGGGAAGTGCTTTAGAAAATTATTAGTGTGATTTACCACTTCTCTATTAATCTACTATAGTTCTTATCATTCTATTTTTATTTTATTTTAACACAAAATAGTAAAAAATAACAATAAAACAGGGCTTCAAAACAGGCTCAAGGAGAATAACAATAATTAACACACTGTGTATGGTTACATTCATAGTAGTTTTTCAGAGTACAAGATATAGGCATGAAATGTTGTCCAAAAATGTATTAGTGTGTTTTTGTTGTTTGGAGTTGCTTAATTCAATTCTGTTAACATGTTTTTTTTTCTTTCATTAAAAAATATTATATTTGAATTTGTTCCTATTCAACATAATGAGAGGATTGAAAATAAAGGCAATTAATGTTAAATAGCGGAATCAATTAACCAAGGGATGATTTGACTGTTGTGCATGGATTTAAAATTCCTACTATGTATTTTTCCAAAACTATAAATAACTACTGTTACTATTTATTTATTTATTAGTTGGATAGCATTTTATACAGACAAATTTTAGCCTAGAACATTATTTTCAGTTTGATCTTATAAAATCTATCCAATTAACAAATTGTAAGTTGTTATGTTTAAAAGATATTATTCTGGTCATCAGTTTTTATGTTTAAATTATTTGTTTAATGTGTCCAACATTGTATATAGAATTGTGTTCAGTCCAAAAGTAACTTAAGCCAAAATGCTCTTATGTAAATTATTCATTGTTTTACTCCACATTTGTCAAGTTCCAACTTTGATTTAAATATTATTCTAGATATGAAGGGTTCAATGAGAACTAAAACCAAAAACAAAATTAACACAAAAATTAATACTCAAATGGTTTCTCCTTCCAAGGAGCCACATAACTCAGTATTTTCATAAATATTCTTACAAAATATTAACGGCGTATGTAAATCATAACAGAAAACTTTAATTTTATTGTTCTATTACTTTAATGAAAAATACAAGAAGCCAAAATCTGCTTCTCTGCCATTTCAATCAAATGTCTTTATTTTCAAGATGTAGAAGACATAGAACAAAACATACATTCCTTATCTCTCATAGTACTTATTCAAATACTTGTGGAAATCACTAATAGTCCTTGCTTTGTATCTATAACCACCAGTGGGAAAACAGATTTTGTCGCATGTTAACTGTCTGTCAAAGTAATACAAGAATAAAATTAGTGATATTTCCACTTACGCTTTTTTATTGAAATGCTAAATTTAAATGTAGTCTTTCAAATTTCGTTGTTCATCTTGTTTAATATGCCAGCTTGTCGAAAGTGTTTTGAAACTGTGGTTGTCTATTTATTAATTTAATTAGAATTTCCTTCTGGAGCCTTGTAAAAGACCTTGAGTAGCTGTCATTTTATTGTTTTAAGATGTTACTTTAGATGACAGAGTTGTTCACTTGTTTGACTGATGGAAACTTAGTCCTCTTTTAAAACTCAGTTCAAATGCCAAAATTTTCATTATATTTTGCACCTCTGATTACAGAGACATTTACATATCTGTGTAAATATAGTGCATATATGTGTGTGTTGTGTACATATGAAAATATATATTTAAATATATAAACACATAACATGTGACAACTTTACTTGTCTTTTTTCTTCAAAACCTTATTTCATACTTCACGTCAAATATTTGATCTATTTTGAATACAACATATATTTCAAATTTTACAAAATAACTAATTGTAAAATTTTTCACAGCAGTTTATGTGTTATATCTTAGGTATCACTTTTTTCTCATCTTTAAAAGTTGTAAATACTGGAAATAAAAATATTTTACTCTGTTCCTGGTGGCACCAGTGTCAAAATGGAAATACGGAGCTATTAGGCAGATTTCACATTGTAAGCAGTGCCAACCTTTGAAATTCTCTTGCAAGTGAGCATGTGTTATTGACATGATATTACTCAATGGGTAATTTTCGAGCTAATAAATAGGTTCTTTTGCTTCTGGCTGATATAAAAATACTATCAGACTATGAATGGGATGATTATTGTAATGGTGGTGTTTCTCTGGATGTGGCGGCCAGTGAAACTAATTCCTGCATGAACATTGACTCACACGTCCTTGGCCCTGCCTTCTAAGCAATGGTTTGCTCTCAGGGATTGAGCACACCTGGCCTCCTTTTGTGCTCATCCAGAGATTTTGAGATGGGATGAATGCATGTAAATATGCAGGCAGAAGATGAGTTTCATCTTTTTATGTACTGCAGATAAAATCTTTTGTGCAGCAATGAATTGACTAATCTCTCACATGTGTGTTCAATAAAGCAAGATAGGACTTCCACGGGTCTACAGTCAACCTCTCCATATTTTATAATGAATACAGACATCCTTGTTTTTATCAGATCATGAATGCAGAGCTTAGAACACGGTTATGCTTTTGTGAGTTGGATTTCAATTACTCTCTCTCTCTCTCTCTCTCTCTCTCTCTCTCTCTCTCACACACACACACACACACATACACACACATACATACACACACACACACATCTATCTGTTTATCCATCATCTATCTATCCTTTCATCCATCCATCCACCCACCCATTCGTCCATTCATCTCTCTGTTTGCCATGTTGGGGCTCAACCCAGTGCCTTGCACTTGCTAGGGTAGTATTTTCCCTACTGGGCTACATCTCCAACCCATAAAATATCAACATTTTACATCAAAATTTCATTGGGTTAGTGGAAGATTCTTAGAATAAAATTTGTAAAGAGTTATTTGGAAGTTGAACGCTCACATAGAAAAAAGTAAGTGATAAAACAGTATCAACATGGAAACATAATAAGGAACAGCAGAAAAACTAAACACGCCACACATGAATATTTCTACTCGTATAGCTATGGGGAAGACAGGAGTAAAGTACACTGTGCTTGAGTCACTATTAAATGCATCACCATGTAGATGCCCTTGAGAAAGAAATGAGAGAGAATCAAGTGGAAAAAATGATCACCCTGATAGAAACAGGATATGGTGATGGAATATAAACCAAAGGAATGAAAGTTTATTTTTTTCTAATTGAAAAATCATATAAAGAGTTTTTAATTTTTCATTAAGTGAGAAAGAAAAATTGACTTCATAAGTTAAAAAAGGTAGGTAAAGATAACTAAGATTTTCTGGCATGCCCAAAATAAAAGTTACGTCAATAGGGAAACAATTTAAAATATTGCAAGATTGATGTCAGATTCTATACATGATTACATTTTTGTCATAAGTAAATTAAAAATGGCATCACTCACTAATTCACTCACTTTTGATTGTTATCTTTGAATAAGTTTTAACTACAATAAGTACTACTAAGCCCTCACATATAGTTGATATTGAGCAATTAAGTTAGTATGTTGAACTAGAATACTGAAGAAAAAGTGATTATAATACATTCAGTTACATTTTAGGATAGGTCAATTTCTTCTTTCCCAAAGTTACTATTTTAAATTCTTTGTTATCCTGAACTCATGCTAGTTTTCCCAGTCTATGCATAGAAAAATTCTAAGTATTATGAAAGGATTTTCAACTCTCAATGGCAGGTTTTCAGCTTAATGTCAGACATGCAGAGTGAAATCCTCATCAGTAAGAAACAAGGTAATCTCGCCCTACTCGGAACACTGTAGAAGTGACCTTGACTGTAGGTTCTCATAGGGCAATCACCCTAAATAATGGAAAACAATCATGTACATTTCCCCAAAGAATGAGGTCATTAGAAATATGTGGCCTCTTAGAGACTTATTTTGCTCACCTAAATAAATATTTTATCTATTGCTATACTATTACCTATAAAACTAAAAATTGTACTGAACGTTACCAAAAAATAAATCACGTAATTAGATTTCAAGGACAATGATTTCCTTTTGATATTATTTTAATCAGACTAATAGACAATGCCAGTTCAATTAAATGATAATTTATTATTTGCACAAAACAAAAACTAGAAAGTTCATCCTAAGCATAAATTCTGAAAAGTTCAATTTTCATCTGAGCATTAGACACACTTAAATACTTATTTTCTTTCCTACTGCCTTCCTTACCTATGAGGCTTTAGAAGAAAATGCTCTATCATTACAGAATGAGTCAGAATATAGTATTTATTTTTATTTCATTGGCTTTTAGTTGAAATACACTTTATGAGAATAGTTAATGTAAATTGAATGTGCATTGTGTATTTCAGATGAAGGTAGTTCTAGTAGATATTTGTGCATTTAAAAGTAAATAAAATAAAAGGACATATGAAAGTTTAAGGGAAAAATCATTTTATTCTGATATTAATTTTCTAATATTGATAAGTCTTCCTTCAAAATCTGCCACAGATTTATCCCCTTCTCTTATAATCTGCTCTGATATTAAATATTAGTCTCTCTGAAAGTTCTCCTTTTAGGAATACCACTCTGCCAAGCTGTTTTGATATTTCATGCAGAATAATATAACTGAAATACCATTTCCATAGTCTAAATATCCTCTCTAAGAACACGCATCTGGTATTCTTTTCCTAGTGGATTGCTGTCAGTCCGCATTAAAAACTTTTAGTCTCTCAACTCAGCCTCATCTTGTGGTACGCTTCAGAACAAAGCCCTGATTCTACCATGATGCATCTCTCATTTCCATCCACTTCTTGCTGTTTAATCTTTTTGCCTTCACTTAATTTTCTCATTCGCAATAAACTGTGTCCCTCCTTATCTTCTCATCTGTAATGTTTCATTTAATCTTTGTTATTCACAATGATGCAGAAGATGACTTATCTCTGAAGGAAAATCCATGACAGATGGATGTCAGCACTGTTCCACATCAGGGATTCTTTTGGCATTGCACTTTCTTATTCCCTCTTCTCCCTTCACAGGGTCCTTCACCTCCTTCCTGTTTTTAAAATCCTTTCTTTCTTCATTCCCTCATCCCTGCCACCTTCTCCGCCTAACTTCTTTTTTCCCTGAAATATATTTTCAATGTTATGGTAGCAGCTAACCCTCACTGTTGACTTTTTAATGTATATCCTATTAAATAAGTAACACAAAGTTGATAGATCTTCATTCATTTCATATTAAGATAAATGTTGAATTCAATTCCACCACAAATAAGTCAACATTTCTGACTACTCTTATGCAATGTATACTCTCCCTGTGGTTAAATCTTAATAGTTTGGAAACTTTTCTGACTAGAAGTCAAGAGACACATGCTTTTAAATTTCAAGATAGTTTCCACATTCTAATATATCAAGAACTTGATTGTGTACCTCTGGGATAAAAACTGTTTAATTGGGTGAGAAATAGAAAGAAACTAAAAATATTTACAACCCTTCAGGCAGACAAATATTCTTTTCTGATTCAAAGCAATCTTAGCCCATGTGGGTCACTGAATTCTGAGGCTCTGATGCATTCCCTGTTAACAGGGGAGGTATGAGATTTGCAAGAGCAAATTATGTATCTCTGAGAAACATTTATTCAAGTAAGATTTTGAATGTCACACTTCTGTATATCCCTTTTCAAAAAGCAGAATGCCTGGGAATCTTCTGTCCTTCAGGTAGGGGCTTCCAAGATGGCACTAGTCCTTCTGAAGTGGGTCATCAAAGGTGTGAGGAGGTGAGTTCCTTAAGGAGGGCCCAAGCTCTTTGGAAGTCCCTGCTTCAGCAGGTAGAGACAATCTCCAGAGCCACTGCATTTGGTCTGGCTCATAATGGCCATGACCAGAAAACAAGATGAAACAACCACCATGCCGACTCAGGCCTTATAGATGCCCAGTCACTTTGGCCTTGGTCGCCTGGAGCCTGAGTCCCCAGGAACATCTGAAGATGCTGCTAAAGAGACCATATGGGGGGAGGCTCAGGCCTACAGGAAGGAGGCTCTGCTAACACCAGCCTTCCCCTTTCCTTCCAGGATGGAGGCACAGGGGCAAATTGACCTTTTGCTCCGGAAGCAATCTCCAGTCATGTCCTAAACACCACAGAGTGATCTTGGCCTGGGCCTCAGAGAAGAGAAAGTGAGACATAATTCTCAAAGCTACCTATAAATTAGGTGACACAGTCAAAACTTTGTTTATGAAGGAAGTAAATGTGGGGTGCTCTGTTACACAGATGTAAAAATTCAGCAAATCATTTCGGTCCAACCAGAAGTGTCCTTGCACTGGCACAGAAACCCAGCAGACGCGTTCCTGAACGGTGCTGAATGGTAGGAGCTGTGAACACACGGATGCATGGAAGTCATGGTGGGGGCTCAGTCCTTGACTGCAGAATGCCAGGCTACTTTACTTAGTTCATTTCTCATTGTTGTTGTTGTTGGAACCAGGGATCGAACTCATGACCTCGCACTTGCCAGGCAGGCAATTACATCCCTGAGCTAAATCCCCGACCCTATTTACTTAATTTCTAATCACATTGTGACAATGTAATTTAACTTAGGAAAACTGAACATACCAGGTAGTGATGAAAACTCCAGTTTACTTACATGAAACTAATAATTCCATGTTAGGCATCACGTGAAAACAGTACTGCCTTTTTTCAAAGTCCTCAGTGTCTTGAAAATTTCAAGAGACTCTAAGAAAAATTTAGTTTTCCTTTGATAACCCAGCATGTGTGTGCTAGGATTAAAAGCTAAATGAGCTAGAGTTTTATTATACCAGTTTGAGATATATTAAAAAATTTTATGATGTAGATTAAAAATGCACAAAATTATTTTTGAAGAAATCTATTATCTGTCCATTTACATCAACATATCTCTCCACATGTCTACTATGTTTTTATTCTTCCCATTTCTAAACATTTGCATAAAAGCTATTCTAGAGTTAACCTAGACCATTAGATTTTATTTAAAAGAGAAATGACCCCCAAAGAAATGGCTTTATTTATTTTATTATTATTATTATTTGGTACTGGGGATCCTACTCACAACCTTGTGCTTGCCAGGCAGGCGCTTACACCACTGAACTAAGTCCCCAGCCCCAAGATATGGCTTTATTATAATTTCATTTTCCCCCAAATTTTCAAGGGTATGAATTATTGTATAATCAGTCTCATTGCTTTGATTGTCTAATTCTTTTTCATGTTGTATAGAATGATACCATTAACAGAAAAGTTTCTCTAAGTCTGAATTATTTTTCTTGTTGAAAGAATTTTAGGATATACCATTTTTAGGAACATTTTCTTAGATGAGATGATTTAGACAAGGGTGTTCTGGAAAGAGCAATTTGACATAAAACTTGAATCACTATGAGATACCACATGTACATATTTGGAAAAAATTAGAATGAACTTAAATTAAGAGGATGTTTGACCTATTAAAAGGACACAGGAAAAAGTTTAATATGTCTGACAATAAAGGAAATAGATAAAATATGAAAATGGAGAGAGAGACAAGGACACGTCATAGAGAGCCCTATAGATACTGGTAAGTTGTTTTGATTTCCTTTGAGTACAATGTCAAAACACTGGAATATTTTTATGTATTATGTTACTTGATTTGTTTAGCAAAAGGGAAAATATGGCAGCAGACAAATTGAAAGGTGTCTGTTTACTAAAGCAGATTTTTCTAAGTGAGTGGGAGGAAAAGAGAACAAGTGTAACTCATATGTATTTTTGAAGTGATGATGATGATAGTGATAATGATGAAATATTCTTTTGTATCTTATTCTCTTGTGAATGATGTCAGCATTTATGGTTTTGGTTTGTGAAGACTTTATACCAAAATGTCACATATTGATTGAGGAAGAAGAGGCTGTGGGTAGAGATTAGAATCATTGGGCCTGGTTTCATCTTGTTAAATATGGAAAGACTAATTTGTCACTTGGCTAAAACTAGTGTAAAACCCTTCACAAATATATATCTCAGGGAAATGATTTAGTGATTATGTGTTTTAGGAATAGCAACCTTATAAAAGTATTTAACGCCTTGGATGAGACTGGTGAGAGAACTGCAGAGAAATCTATCAGGCTTTCGGTGATTTACCATTTGACTGTCAGTTTGAGGATAAAGTGTCAGCTCAAAGTATAAAAGTAAGTAACTGGTGTAGTAGAAGACATACCTGGAAAAATTGCTGCAAGAATAACAGAAAAATTACAAAAAAATTAAAAAGCAGCATTTCTAGACGTGCAAAGATTGCTCACAGAGGGCGCAGTGCTTTTGGTGGATGTTGGTCATTTGATATGAGCATTGTTCATCAAGTGTATGGAAACAGACATCTGACCACAGTGAGCTGAGAAACAGCAACAGCTCAGGAATTGAATGTAGTATTATTAAATTGGTGGAGAGCCAAACTGGCTTATATTTGAAAAGGGCTGTATCTCAGAGACGACACTGGATCATCTGATCTTTTTCCTAATGTATTGATTCTACATCGTAAGTGTGATTGCGGCTTTGCTCCCTAACGTATAAATTCTGTGGAGGTATAGACTACGTTTTGTTTGATCCTGTGTGTCCATTACTGAGCCTAAACTTCTCAGCCATACTGTACCATACATAAAAATTTGTTGAATTCATAAATGCTCACTTGCTTAGAACACTTATTCATACACTATATATGTATATATGTGTATATGTATATATATGTATATATGTGCATATATATGTGTATATATATATATATATAGTTGGTTACTTTGTTTTTATTCACACAGTATTTTTACGTACACTTTCAACAGCATCTCAAATTAAAATCCAACTTGGGATGACTGAATTTCCTTTTTCCTCTGGAATTTGATGACCATTCTTCCCAAACCAAACTTCTTTCCAGTTTGCTAAGCCAGTGGAGAGACTATTTCTGTTAACCATTCCTTCTATTTCATACCTTCTCTGAATCATTACTCTAGACTCTCATCAGTATTGCTTTTTAACAGTTCACTCAAATAACTGAAGCCCTACAAAGAGACAGCCTCTGTGGGGTCCCATGACACCAGGTGCCCTGTGTCCACACTGTCACATAGCTCTTTCCCACATGGAATAGGTTGATGTGCCTACACATGAGGTTATTATAGAAATTGCACTGCTTTATTTCTAAGACAAGGGCAATCCTACCCTCTTCTAGAGTACTCATTCTCTGTGAAGGAGCCCCTTGCTTATTCAGTCAACTCTATGAAAAATCAACTGGACGATGGTCACAGCCCACATCACTATATGCACAAACTTATCTTTGAAAGAGATCTTATAGGAAATGAGGACTGGAGTCCCACAGGAACAATCGACTGCAAACTTCCAGAGGCTGACAGCCAGAACCACCAATTTGCAATACTCTCAAACCCTTCCACATAGGAGCTCTGTGAGAAAAGCACTGAAGCCATTATCCAATTGTGTTAATTTTTCTCATTGCTGGGACAAATACCTGACACCCAAAGTTAAGGAAGGAAAGGTTTGTTTAGCTCATGGTTTGTAGAGATTTCAGCCCATGATCAGTTGACTCTGAAGCAACATGATACGGCACAGGGGCAACTCTTTAAGGCAGCAGAAGACAGCAAAAGCAGCAAAAGCAAAAAGAAGGAAAAAGTAGGCCTCTTTTCCTCACTTATTTTGTTAGCGAACTACCACCATCTAGGACAGGGGTAGCACTCAAACCATGCCTGTGCCCTCCTCTTGCATAGGATGGGAGGTTTACAAAGTGAAGACCCTGGACCCCGCTGAGTCACAGCTAAACTTCTAGACTTTGCAAGTTGACACAATGTATCAACTATAGCACCATCTGATTCCTGGGAAGACTGTTGCCTTCCACAATCTGTTTTAAGAACCCAGTTACTCTTAAGTGCAGTTTGTATACTGCTGCCTTGATCTCAGAAGAAAGAAAAGTAGACCTGAAACAGATCTTGATTCTGCTACAATAGAGACGATCTCTTAGAAATCTGTAATTATATTTTTTTCTCAAAAAAGTATGCTATAAAGCTATCCTTAGGCCTTATTTTCAAACATAAATATTTGGATAGTATTAAGTTACTCAAAAGCCCATATATTTTTACAACATCTATGGAAAACATTCCAATTTCTAAGCTTCAAATTTGTTCATTCTCCTCACTCATTCACTGAGAGTTTTTTTCCTGCAATATAATTTACCAATCACTCTATAAATGATACTAACATTTATAAAGCACATACATGAATTTTAAATAACAGAATGTTACTTGGGAGAACAAATGTTAAAGTGAAAAACAGGTTTTAAAATGTGGGAAAACCTGTATTTTAGATGAACAGCTCACCCAAACTTGTGATTGTTATTCAAATGTGTTAATCCTATTTACAGACAGGGAAATATTAAGGCGTTCCCTCGTCTCTTCAAATTTAACTGAAGTATTAAGAACACCAGGATACCAGTTTTGATATTTCATTATTTTTACTTATAAACTTCAAAGCAGCTACTAAGACATAACCATTTAATTGATCTATGTTACTTCTATACATCATAAGGTTTCATTGTGGCATTTCACATCTGCACAAAACACATGTTGATCATGTGAGCTTTCTTTTCACCCTCCATTGGTTCCTTTTTCCTCCATTCCTCGTCTTTTTCCTGTGAAATCTTCCTTTTACTTTCATCTTGATTTTCTGGATTCTACATAAATTTTTATTGACATTTAACACTGAAAATCTTAACCTGTGCTTTCCATATATATTGCAAATAAAACTTAGAGTCATGCATTTTTGAAAATTATTCTGTGAAACCAAAATCAGACTATAGTGAGTTGTTATTTAAAACAATACTCATGAAATAAATATCACTTCCATCATAGCCTGTTCAGCCAAGTTACACTTATTTGAAAATGTAGTTTTACAAATTATTTCAGTTTGCATGTGGTTGTTAGTGAATATGTTGAAAGAAAAATTTATTTTATATGACATAATTATGGAATGAAATACTGTACTTTCTCACATCTGGCGCAAGAGACAAGCGCAACAATGGAGAATAACATAATTCATCTTGACTGATGGATTTATGGCTTTCAATTTGCCTGTAAAGCATCTGATGATGTGATTGTGGAAACCTGTCATTTCAGTGACTCTGGAAACTGTCATGAGCTGCAGAAACAACCCAGTGTAACAACGAATGAAGCAGAAGTAAATTGCAAGGAGGAATCTGGTGATTCATTTCGTCGGCTGTTGTGGGCCGAGGTTTTACGCTGAATTGATCAGCCTGGCTCTCATTCTGCTGGCTGAGGGCTGTGTGCTGGGATTGTGAGAGGGTATTTGAAATGCTCCCACATGTGTCCTGTAGGGCAATGTTGTCCTCTGTATTTTTCATCATTTCTACCTATTCTGTGGCATAGTTTAAAGTCAGTGACACATATTTGAAAATATAATCAGATTTCTGACTTCCTGTCGGTCACATAAGGAAGTTGCGAGTCATAGTTCCTATGGTAATAACAAGAAAATAGTTCAATGGATTGAAAATTTGGTGCTGTTCTTCAAACCCTTAGAATGTTAGTGTTATAGGGCCAAGTGCCACTCTGCAATTTGAGCTAAAGATGGGAGAAGACAGAGAATTCCAAACTCCTGGAGGAGGGGCCAACTATAGAGCCCTCCCTGGGAACCTGTTGTGGGGTAGGAAAATCTGACCAGATGAAGTATAAAATGAATATAAAGTAACCAAAGCAGGAAGAAAAGGGAAAAAGACTACAACTAAGCATATCGCCATCAAATCATAGACCTTGATAGGAAGAAGCTGGGATAATATTGCTTATAGGAAGGTAAGGATACTAATGACACTGAATTTTTCTTTAGGATCCATGAAAGCTGAAAAATAGTGGAATGGAATATTTAACAGATTGAAAGACAAAACTTAACCTGGGTGTGCATATTCAGAGAATTTTTTCTTTAAATCTAGAGGAAAACAAAGGACTTCTTCAATGAAAAACTGAGAAAATTTGTAGTCACTCTTCTTGGAGAAATGGTAAGAAGTTTTTCAGATGGTAGAAAAAATGATCAGGAATCCATATACATATATGTGTAAGTGGTATAAGTGCAGAAAAAAAGGAATAAATGAAGGAAAATAAAATATTTTACTTAATCATATAAAAGATAAAATTTGTTCAAAATAATAATAACAATGTATGTCTTGATTAAAACTTTCAGACAAGTGAGTGGAATATTATAAAGGAAAGGAAAGAGGAATTGGGTGTGTTCTGTTAGCTGCTGACTCTGCCCATAAAGAATTACAAAGTTACTTGAGAGTGAACAGAAAGTAAGTGGTGGGTACGTACTGCAAACCGAAGAAACACAACTAAATATGAATAAAGCATGATTAGTATCTAAAAGAAAAGGACAAGAAATAGATTGGCTGTGGAGTAATCAGGAAAATTATTTTTACAGATGAAATGAAGTTGTGAGAAATTTCAGTTAGCCCATTAATGTAGCCACAGAAATAATAAGTAACTATAGCAAGATTACAGGATATGAAGTTAATATGCAAAGGTAATTCTTATACATTCCCAAGCAACTGGAGTTTGAAATGACACAGGTAATATAATATAATTTACTTTAGTAACACAAAAAATAATTAAATGCAAATCTAAGAAAATATGTACAAATTATATAAAAGTCTGCAAAACTGTTAACAAAAAGAATGCAAGCCTAAATAAATATTTGAGATTTTCAGAATAATGATGTACAAATTCAATAAATGCAATTAAAGTCCTAACATATTGTTTTGTGGGTATCATCAGATGGATTCTGTCCTTATATAGAGGGACAAAAGACCCAGCACCTTGGAAGAGAACTATGCTGGACAGCTACCACTCTGTGACATGGAGACTATAACCCTACAGCAGTGACGGCAGCTTGCTATTTATGAAACACAGGCCAATCACACCGGGGGATAAAATAGGAAGCTTAGAAATGGATTTGTGCAAATATATCCAGCTCATCATTGGCAAAGCAACAAAGGCAATTTAACTTAAAAAAGAGAGTTTCCAACAAATGCTGTGAGAGCAGCCAGGCATCCACTTGCACACAGTTGAGCTAGACAGAATTTATAATACACCAAATTATCCTAGTTGGCCTAATGTAGAATACAAAGTTCCACAAACTTTGATAATTCCATAGGAGAAAATCTTGAAACTTTGTAAAAGCTCCTGCTTTGTTTGTGACTTGGGATAATAAGTGGCTTTTCAATTTTCACTGAATTGGCAATATCAGAGCAAGTGGTTGATGATGTTCATTATTGAATCCTAAGTATTAGTGTGTACAAAAAGTAATTTTTCACTAATGGCTTCAGAAAATAATAAACAAAATGCATGAAATGGTTGAGACATTGTATTAATTTGAGAAGTCTGGAAGTTTAACTACTATTCAGCAAGGGGTTAGGGGCTTAACTTTGTAAACAACCTCATCTTGTGCAAGAGGCCAGCGTGGACACCACCCATGATGGTGGGGATCCTGCTTACAATATAAGGCAGGAAGAGTCTTCTTCTTCCTTCCCCTTTTGCTCTTGTTGCTTTTGCTGTCTTCTGTCCCCCTGAACTCCTGCCTCTAGGCATGCCACCCTGCCTTGGAGTCTGCTGATTGTGGACTAAAACTGTAGCAGAAAATTTCCTCCCCCAGCCAGTCTGTTAGTTGCCCAGGTAACGGTTCCTGTTACAAGTTCCTGTTACTTCTGTCTCCTAGAAACAGCTGGTCACTGTAATGCACATCATGAGAACCACTCAATAACCACCATATACTCTGCTTCTGCTCCTTTTCAGGTCCCAAGAAGAAGGCACGTCCCTGAGATTTCTTGAGTCTCCCTGGAGGTCTCGAGAAAGATTCTTGACTTCCCACGGAGTGGCTCACTGTAGACCCAAAAGGGTGGAGGATACAGTCTGGTCTGGTTAAGAGAAGGATCAGATAAGGTAAAACCTCCAGGGGCACCCCAGTCAGTCTGTCTGTCAGTCCTGCTCAGCTCCAGCAAGAGGTTGAGCAAATCTCATTAGAACCACCCTCAGGGGAAAGGCGTTGAAATATTTAAGCTCTGAGTACCTGTTGGATAAATGTGTGTATGCATGGAGCAGACAGCAAGAGCAACAGGTTGCTCTGTGCACCAAGATTTGTGCATATTCTGCTGTCCAGCTTGGTTTTCACTACCTATCTCTGCTAACTGTAATTTTTGCCTTGGCCTAGAGAATAAAAACTACAATTAGTAAAACAGTTGATTGGGTCAGGGATATAGCTCAGCAGAGTAAGTGCCTGCCTAGTAAAACAGGTGACTAAGTCTTGTTGAGCATCCCAGGCACTTTGGCACCCTCCTAGATCAGTCCTTCAGTCCTTTACCAGAATCAACTTAGGAAGAGCCTTGTGTGAAGAGAATCATGCCACATAACCCTGATGGGAAAACTTTCAGTCCAGGGGACCTTAGAGTCCATTTTAGGATTACTGACAGCCATCATATTATTGCTTCTAGTTGAGCCCTATTTAATTAGTTAATTTACCAGATTTATCTCAGAAGATCCCAACAAAAGTTTTCTAGGAAACTAAAAGAGGGGGCAAATGTCATAGAAGAAATTGCCTCCTCAGCCCATATGTTAGTTGTCCAGTAAACAGTCCTTGTTACAAGTTCCAATTACTTTTATCTCCTAGAAACAGCTTGTCACTGTGATGCATAAGAGGTCACTATGATGCACATTATGTGAACTAATTAATAACCACCAAATACTCTGCTTCTGTACTCCCTTATTTCTTATGTCATATAAGCCCCAAGCTACCAAATATCAGAGCCTAATATGTTGGAAATGACCAGAATCAGTGCTTGTTGACATAAAATAAATCTACCTCCAAATCTTGGGTGTCATTTCAGTGTTTCTGCTTGCTGGTGACAAACCTCCACAAAATGTGAGCTAAATAAAGCTTTTCTCCCTTAATTTTTGATGTCAGGAATTTTGTCTCTGCAAGAGCAAAGTAATGGGTATAGTACTTGGTCTGGGGAGTGGGGTCATTGCTGTGACTGTACCTTATCATGTGCCACAAGAGCTTTTGGGAATGGTTTATGGGAAGAGTTTAGAAAGGGTCAGAGATGTTTCCTGAACAAGTAGTGCTAGAATACCTTAGACTGTTTTGTATGTGAGATTCTAGTCAGAGCTCAGATGAACAGAAGGCTGGTAGAAATCCTGCCAGTAAAGACAAGTTTCAGTAGGTTTCTGCTGGGAAAAGTGCTATACTGGCTGCCGGAACACAGATGGTATGTGTTATGACTTGGCAGAAAATTTATTTGCATTTTGCTCGTGTCCAGAGATTTTGCATGAGACTGAGATCAATGGCTGCAGACTAGCTAATCTGATAGAAGAAATTTCAAGTCAGCTAAATGTTGAGGCTGTGGCAAGGCTACTGCTGGGAGCCGTTAGCCAGATTCATGTTAAGATTCAAGAGCATAGAGCCCAGTAAAATGATTTAAAATGTGAGTTTGGCCAGAAAAGAAGCTCCGGTAAAGCTTTGGACTACAAAGACAGAAACGAGGAGAAGAAACACTGCTAAGAAGAAACAGGAGAATAGGAAAGATATCCTGAGGGCCTCACAAGAAACAGCAAGTCCACATGCTTTTCAACCTCAAAACTGCAGAAGCGTAGGATTTTACTTTGAGAAGAAATCCATGGAGCACCATGGTTAAGAATGACAGTGGCATAGAGAGTTTGTTCCTCACAACTGGATTCAGAATGCTGTGTTTCAGGCACTTCTATCCCTACAGTCAAGAGAGAGAAGAGCCTGCCTACTGTTCTAGCTAGCAACAGAACTTGGTACCATCCACATGGTGTTGGTTTTAGGTGCATGCAGAATGCAAGAGATGTGGGGTTAAGAAGGCTTCTGTCCCAATTTCAGAAGGCATAGGAGGCCATGTAGTGTGTCTCCTGAAAGGACAATATGTAAAACTGTAAGGGGGAAGACAAAGGTGCAATGGAGACTCAAGAAGCCTGGAATGTGGATTTTCTCAGGAAAACTGGAAAGAGGGAGCAGAATGAGTCCATGAGGGAAGACATGTGAATCATAGTTAGCAGAAGTGCCATAGGCACAGAGTCATCCAATCTCTTTTCAACTCATACCTTGCCGCAGATTGCCTTGGATGCTGCACAGAGAACTACAGGACTTAATATGTGCCCTGCTGGATTTTGGACTTGCTTTTGGTCCAGAGCCTTTGGGTTCTTTTCTTTGTAACTTCTGGAATGAACATGTTCATCTTATCCCATTGAATGACTGCCTTTTTAAATTTAATTTCCATAGGGGCTCTCATATAAGAGTTTGCCTTACATCTTGGAGGAGACTTGGACTTTTCAGCAATGCTGCATTTATTAGGACTGTTGTAACTCTTAGAGTTGGACTAAATGCTTTTTGCATAAAGGAATGTACATGAGTCTTTGGGCAGCTGGGGGGAAAATGTTACGATTCTAGTGTAATGTACTATTGGTAGATTCACTATTGGTTCTTATGGGTTGTTAAACCTGTGTTATAATCTTCAAGTTGTGAAATGATCAGAATAAGCACATCTTTGTGTCTGGAAACCAATTTAAAGTAATGTATCTGGTTGCCAAGTTGACAAGGGTTGGGCTGTAATGTGTCGACTTAAGAAGATTAGAAGTTTAAACTACTGAGCAGAGGCCACGGTCCTCAATTTGTAAACACCCTGAGCCTGTGCAAGAGGTGGACACGAAGATGGTGTGAGTGCTACACCTACCCAAGGGCAGGTATTTTGTCCCAGCAATGACAGAAAAGTAATCAAGACAGTGATCTTTGAACAAAATTTCAAAGACTAAACAAAATTCTTAAAGTGACATTTTAAAATAGGTCAGAGAAGTTTGCCTCTTATACAGTTTTGGCCCTTCTCTGTTTTTCATTAAAGACTTCTTTGAATAAGACCTAACATCATGGAGTCATACTGAAGATTTTTTTGGTTTCTACTGCAATTGAAATGTGTGTTTCAGCAGCTATTGGAGATAAGTCTTTTCAAATTCAATCTTTTGTAGATTTTGTTTCAAGTGGGATAATTTTGAAGCCAAAATAAAATGAAACAATGAAGCTCTTGAAGTTTTTAAATACTAATTTTTAATTTTTGAAATTACTTTAGTGGAGACTATTCAAATTTATATCTGAAAGAAATCCTTCTATGCTCAGGAAATATGTGTGAAACTACTTACATTCCATTTTTGGGAACAATCCTTCTTTTCTAGTAATTTTCCTTTAATAATAATTAATTTATAAAAGAGCTCTATCTCAATATTTTATGTGATTTAAACATTGCGATTTTTTAAAAGTGTTTTTTCCTGAAGTTATTTTAATTGAAATTTTCCTGAATGAATTATAAATTATTAATAAAATAGATTTAAGAATATACTGAAGGTCCTGGAGTTTTTTTTTTTTTCAAACTTTAAAGATTAAAGCACCCAGCAATACTTTTGAGTTATCTTTGGCATCTTTTCACTCATAGATGTATTTTTCCACCTTTTAACATTGAAGATACAATCTTTTAAAGCCATAAAGTTTTTCAGAGGACTCCTTAAAGGATTAACACTACATAAAACTTTCTTTGTTTCTCAACTTTGAATAATCTTCAGCAATAACTGGACATTTTGTTCTAATATAATTATTAAAATATAAAATTTCTATGCAACATTAATTTTAGCTGAAATCTACCAATTTCACACATCCTTTTGTATAATTTCTGTGCTATTACAGAACTATGAGTCTCAGTTGAAAAATGTAAGCATATAAAATGCACCTAATTCTTCTAGTTAATAGCCTTCAATCTGACAGTGGGCCCAATGTCCATACACAGCATTTGTCTAAGTGTGTTGAGGTCATTAGCATTGCTGCAGAGGTGGATTGGAAGCAAATGTAGACTCCAATAAAAAGTGCATTACATGGGTGGATAGAAACCTTGCTGATATCTGAATTTAAAATCAAACAGTCCTATTTGGTTCTGGAAAGAAAAGGTCTGTAATTATTTTGGATGTGATGGCATTTTGTCTTTTAGGATATCTGCTGTCTTCTTCCCTTCTCTGTGAAACTGTAGAATATTTGCAGCCAGTTAAATTGTCTGGACTTTTAAAATGTCCTCTTACTTCTTCTAACAGATGCTTCTTTCTAGACCACTACCCCCAGCTCTTGCGTGCATCAAAACATGTCTCCTGTCCTGGCATGACAGCATCTGCGCTACAGGGGAGCAGGGAGAAAAGTTCTAAGTTTTAAGTGAGATAACACTGAGCTTGATGTCTGGCTACAAGCTTTCAGCTGGATTTCTGATGGTGGGAACTGTTTAAACTCTCATTCTCGGAGGTCTTGTCATGAGTCTGTTACATAAAGACACTCCAAAGAACAGAGTTACACAGATGAGCTTCCATCTTTTGAATGTGGGTTACTCAGTGAGTTGTAAATCATCAAGAGAAGAAAACAACTGAGAAGACACATCAATTTTATGTTTGATATTTGATTCCCATTATTCCCTTCAGTATATCTTCTTGAATAAGTCATGAACAATTAGTCATGTTACTCTTTTGAGAGTTTATTGATGGAGTCAGTTTGTAATAATAAAAAATTACTTTGTTCAATTTATTTTCTATTCAAATATATATTTAAGTTTTCAGGCCGCCTTCTCCTATCTTCTATTTCTCTGTGAACTACCCTTATCTCTTCTTTGCTTCTATTACCCTTCAGGTGCAACAGAGTCAAACTAACCCAATGATATAAAGACAAACTTCAAGATAGCGGATGATTTGCCTATTTCCTGTTTGTGGCATCACACATTTCAGTTGACTTTCAAACTATGCCAACTTGTAACCAGTTAAGGATTTTTACTCTTCCTTCCTACAAATGAAATTGTAAGAGGTTAGTTTAGCAACAAGATGAATTCTCAAGAGTCTTCCTGAAGGGTTTCACTAAAAATCTCAATTGTTTTACAGGTAAACGCAAACATCACACACCCCTACACACATATATGTGTGGTGAGTTGTAAAAGACACTGCAGGAAATTTTCTCATGAGGGAGCATGGAAGAAAGATAAGAGTAAAAGATGTTTTAAGCACACTTTATGACCTGGTATGGTGGTGCATACTTGTAACCCCAGCACTGGGAAAGCTGAGGCAAGAGAGCTGCTAAGAGTTTGAGGTCAGCTTTCAAGGCCAGCCTGAATTGCATACTGAGGACCCGTATCAAAAACAAAAAGAAAAGCAAGCAAACAAACAAAAAAGGGTGTCTTTAAACAGATATTTTAATTTTTCATGAAGAAGAACTTTAAGAACTTACTAAGAACTTACTAAGTGTTCAACACTGGGATTGTCTTAAGAATGCACATACATGTCTTAAGACATGCAAGAATGCATTTGTTCCAAAATGGTCATTCAAATTATCTGAAAATATAGCTTGTATTTGTGATCATTTGAGGCAGTCAGCTTCCCAGAACCCAAGGCAGGCTCTGCCTGTTACACCTGAGCTTCGAGGACTAATTATTCAACATCCCTGGACTTTTAGGATGAAAAGCTCTCTACCTTCAGGAGGACTTACGAGAAGTAAGTATCTTCAAGCAGAGTACAGTACACAGATTCTGGCATCGAGTATGTATTCTGTACTGTCTGTTATTGGAAAAATATAACATCTGGAATATCACATTGATTATTAAGCAGACAAATCCTTAAATTCCACTTATGTTTTTCTAAATAATGAAGATAAGAAATTGACTTGCTTTTAACTGTTAAAATAAAATTTAGCTTAATATGTCTTAATTTATGTTATTTGAGGTCAAATATATTTTTCCTTTAAAATGCTTCTCTAAATTTCTGCATTTAGGGTAAACCCAACTGATTCAACTTTTGATAAAACAATACCTAAATTTAACAAAAATTTATAATTTCTCAGAAAGAAATACTATGTGATTAGAAAAATGATATTTTTTTATGGACAAGTTGAAATTTCAGGTCTTTTAAATATGTATAATGAGTTAATTTTTCTTCACAATAAACCATCAAGAGCTTTAAAAACCTGAAATAAGAGAGTTAAAGATAAAAGAAATTTGAGAGATGTAATCGCATTCATCATCAAAGGTAGCTTTCAACATGTAAATTGCTGGCGATGCACTGCTTATTTCCAGGACATGACACAAAATGTTCATAGTGTATTATTATTGGGTGGAAAAAGTCCTTAGAAGATCTGTCTTGCAAAAAGAACAGAGAAACAGACAGTGAGTTTTACATTCAAATATGCAGTCTAGTAACAGACCCCATGGCTACCATTGCCGTGAAAAGCCTTTGCTGCGTTCTTGAACGTGAAGCTTCTTTTTCATTTTTTCTCTTGACTTTTAAAAGTTTAGCCTGCATAACTGCTCTCATATTCTCCTCTCTGCGGTCTAGGTGAATCTTGCCTTTTGAGAAGAAAACAATTTCCCTAGAAAGCAGGGAAAATCCTTAATACAATAACCCCTAAAGGACATTTTAGGTTATATAAATGACCATGTTTTCCATCCCTTGAGTACCCAAGGATTTCACCTTGAATGTTTCTTTAAGGGAAAGAGTGAAACGTTTCAAAAGTGAAACAATATTTTGTGTCACACAAGAAGCCCAATCAACTTACACAAGATAAAACATTAGGAATTTGCAGATAACACTGCCATATTTTCTGGCACACTAGAATGATTTAATCTGTAGGTTATTTTTACTAGATAGAAAAATTGAATCCTAAATTGGTAAAGTAAAATTATTTAATTCCCTAATAAAATCTTCAAAATTAGCAGATTAATAAACTCGAAAATGTTCTTCACTGATATAATTTTAAAATCTGAAAATATATGGAGCAATTAGGTTGCTTTTAGCCAGTTGTAATTAAATGCTAAATGAGGTATAGATTTCTTTATAATTAAATATAAATACTAATTTATCTTTAATTACTACAAGTTATCTCAGTTACCAGGCAAATTCAGCACTCTGATAAGTAAATATTAGCCTCTGTGTATATATTATACTTTAATTAACTAACTATAAAGAAAAGGATTTTTCTCCACTTGAATTAAGAATGGTGAGAGTGAATTGTGTCTTTAAAAACTCATATAGAGTGTCATATGTTTTTCAATATGTATCATAATCTGAGAATTCTGCTGTAATTAGTTACATGAATTTAATTGTTAAACCTAAGAACAATTTTCACCTAAGGCTAAAATTCTGTATGCAAACAGAATTTAACAAACAGAATTAACAAACATGTCAAAGATCATCAGTTTCACACCTGATTTCATAAAAACTTGGTGAGGAACTTTGGGTTTATTGTCCTACTAAGAGTGTCTAGTACAAATTCCTGCTGTCATGGGAATGGATCTTAATTTATATTCCTTCAAATGAATATGTTAAATTGAAAAAGGTTAGCAGATGATTGAAAGCAGTTATCAATTAAATCCTGTGTCAGTCAACTTCCCCTCTGCTGGACACACTACTTGACACTCCCAAATGCGAAGGAGAAAAGGTTTAATTTAACGAATATTTGACAATGTCATTCTATCATTAGCTGGATTCCAGGAGAAAGATCATAAGGGAAGGACAAGGGAAAGAAAAGATGGATTTGTTTCTTTCTGGGAGTATTATCCAAAAGCAAAGAGACAAGAAATTTTTCAAAAAAATTTGTTCAGCTATAACCTTCTTTAGGTCTCCTAAAATATTTCAGTTAGTCAAAGAAGATTTGGCATACTTATATGCATTTCATTCCAAAAATTAGTACAATCATTTGTGTTATTTAAATAGAGTATATATTTTAACTGATACAGAAAAACACATTAATAGCATACTATGTGATGCTTCAAGATATGTATATATGGTATAATGTTTAAATTAGTAGAAGCACATCTGTCTTCTCAAACATAATTTTTACAGCAAAAACTCAAAATTCTTTATTCTAGCTTTTTCAAATATTCCATTTATTATCAATATCTATAGTCACCATAATACATAATAGCACTGCAGGCCTACTTATTACTAAAACTTAAATGCCCATTAAAGTGCTTTAAAACTTGAAAGTTTTTCTAATACAGTACTTAAATGCTTATTTCAAAATGTATATATATTGTTATGACAAAAGCACTTTTATTTTCCACTTATGTTTACAAAAGAAAGGCTCTTAATTTTAGGTAATCTATGTAATATAGTCAGATTATTCTATCCCCTTTAGAAATATGTGAGTGAATTATTATTTTAATATATGTGAAAAAATTAGAATAGAATTGTATGCTTTCCCATCTTATAGATTATGAATTTGTAACATAGTATTTCACTCTACTTGCAAATACATTTTAATAGTTTATAAATCACACATTATTTTTTATCTTCATTAAATTATACATTCTCATCTAAATCACCATTTCATGATAACCTTTTTTAAACTTTGAAAAGATTCCTTATTTAAGGTAGATAAAATGTCCCCTGATTCATATTGTACTCTTTTCTAAGCTGGGAATCTTGGAGGTTTAAATATTTACATTCCATCAACTACACTCTTAGACCATCTCCTTTACATTTTAAACTGAGATATTTGATGCTTGTTATTTGATATATGGAATAAATACTACATATTGTTTATAGTGACTATGGTGTTTAGTTTCCTGCATGTGTCATTTTGATAACTAATTTTTGTAATTTTTAGATGCACATAATAAAAGAGATCTAATAATCTCATGTGAGAAATAGTAAGCTGACAGTGCGCAACTATTGAGATAACTGTCTGGCTTTTGAATAAAAATGTCTATTGAATTTATTCAGGATATGAGAGTCTGTAGAAGAGAGGCTCAGAGTAGATACTGTGTGTCCCAGTTTGAATAGATTCCTGTTGACAAATACTGTAAAATTGTGTCTTTGTGCAAGTTTAAATTTGTGCATTTGAATTTGTGCATGCTTAAATTTACATACTTATGATAATATACATATATTATATTTTTTAACCCTACAAACTGTATACACTTATGGGGTAACATGTGATGCTTTGATATATTGTATAATGTTCAAATCAGGGTAAATGTATCTACTGTATCCCCTCATGCATTTGTCATTCCTTTATCAAAAATATTCAAAATAACTTCTCCTAGCTTTATTGATCTATGCGTTACCTTATCATTATCTATAGTCACCTAAACCTCAGAACTTACATCTGCTATATTAATATAACTTATTACCTTTTTATGAAACTTTCCCTGAGATTTCTTCCTCCATTCTCTTCATCTCTAGTTACTGCCATTCTATTCTCTAGTTCTATAGGATTATATTCTCTAATATTCTGCATATGAGTAAAATCAGGGTTCCTTGCATTTCCGTCTCTAGCTTAGTATACTAATGAACCCCAATTCTATACAATGTTGCCACACATGACAGAATTTTATCTTTTTTATGAACCAATAGCATTTGTTGTGTATATGTATTATATTTTTATTCATGCATCTGTTGCCAAACACTTAGATTTTTCCATCCCTTGGCTGTTATGAAAGGTGCTGAAGGAAGTAAGAAATTACAACATGTCCCTCTGACCTCTTTCCATTGAATGTAGTCCCAGTAGTGAAATTGCTTGATAATGTGGGACTTCTATTTTTAAGTTTTTGAAACTCTTGAGTAGTAGGTGACCTGGGGAAAGTTGAAGACCTACTTTCTGGCTTTTGAGTTTCTGGGGAGCTACCAGAACACTGGACTTGGTCCAGCAGATTGCAGGGCCTCAGTCAACCATGCTCAGTGGCCTTGTTTCAGTCCAGGAGGCAGGAACCTTGCTCGAGGACTCTGGGCTCAACTTGGCTGGCCTGGGGACAGTTTAAGACCTGCACTGTAAGCTGCTGAGTTCATATCCACACCCCTAGGACAGGGGATTGTGCCCTGAGGGTTTCTCTGGCCCCAGTTCTCCACACCCTGCTTCCACCTCTCATTTAGGGAGCAAAATATCTGTAGAGGAGCTGAGACTGCTCCAGTAGCTGAGGGTGCAATAGGAGATTTGCGACAAACCCAGAGGAAGTTTTGGAACACCACTCAAACCAAGGAAATAAAGAAAAATGACAAAATGAAAGACCAAAAGGCAGGCTCAAATTACCAGCCCATCCCAAGAAAGCCTGGGAGCCATGTAGATAGAGGAAAATAGAAGCCATACAACTGAAATGATACCAACTGAAATAAAGAAGCAACTAGGGGAAGCTATGGAGAATTTCAAATTAGAAATAATTGCCCAGGTAAAAGAAGAAATGATAAAAGTAGTGAAAGAAATAGTGAACACATCTAGTGAAGACACAGCTAAAAAATTAGAGGAACAAAGCAAACAGATAGAATCCCTGAATGAACACTATAAGAAACAAACAGAATGCATAAATCAGATTCAAAGAGATATATAGGAAATCAAAAATTCTATTGAAAGCTGTACAAGCCATCTCAGTGGAAGTGAAGATAGAATTTCAGACCTTGAAGATAAGATCACCGCTAGTGAACAGGAAAGGAAAGATCTTTTAAAAATAACAAAGAATCAGGAAATAACAATTCAACAGCTGCAAGATGATACAAAGAAAAATAACATAAGTTTAATAGGGATAAATGAAAAAGAAGGGGACAGCCCAAATGATATCAAGAGGCTATTTACACTCTTTGAATGGTTTTAAACTTTTTTGTTATGTTTAATATTATTGTATTTGAAACTATGCTCAACTATAGCAGAGAAAGAAATATTGTGATAGCTTTTGTTAATGTCCGGTTGTCTTAATGTTAAGCGTGTGTTGCCTATGTTGTCCAGTTCCGATTTGCTCTGTACTGACCTCTTTTCTCTTGTTCTCTTTAAAATAAAATGTAAAAAAGTGGATATTTACAGAAGTAATAACTGAAAACTTCCCAAACATGGGAATGGAAACTGACATTAGGATTAGTGAAGCATATAGAACTCCAAATAGCCATAACCAAAATAAAACTACACCCAGACACATAATAATCACCTTCCCAAAAACCCACCATAAGAACAGAATACTAAAAGCTGTTAGAGAGAAAAGACAGATCACCTATAAAGGAAAACCTATCAGAATCACAGCAGACTTCTCAACACAAACAATGAAGTTAAGAAGAGCATGGAATGAAGTATTTCAGATCCTAAAGGAAAACCACTTCCAACCCAGACTGATGTACCCTGCAAAACTATCCTTCAAAATGGATGGAGAAATAAGATACCTGCATGACAAAGAACAGCTGAAAAACTTCATGACCACCAAACCAGCCCTACAAGGAATACTGAAAGATATTCTAGATGCACATATGATAAAACCACCAAGTAAGGCAGACATTTAAATAGAATGGAAAGATAAAGATACAACAGCAGAAAGATAACATGTCAACAATAAACCAATATATAACAGTTACAACCATTAATGTAAATGGCCTCAACTCACCAATCAAAAGAAACAGACTAGCAGAATGGATCAAGAAACAACATCCAACCATATGCTGTCTATAAGAAACCCATCTAACCCAAATGGAAACCCACAGACTGAAAGTCAAAGGATGGAAAACAATACTTCACACAACAGGAAAGCAAAAAAAAAAAA